>JABCKO010023779.1:0-31959 GCA_018855915.1 Tephrocybe sp. NHM501043
AGCGTAGCCCTGCCGGAGGACTTTGACATATTTGCTGATGCTGGGGACTACGAAGGCATCCAGCTTGACTCCGACTCTGAAAACGGGGTCGATGCAGATCCTCGCTCAAAGCCATGGGCCTCTGAGCCCAAACATGATGACTTGGATTATGTGCCCAACCGCAGATGGATCGACACAGGCTCCCCAGAGCCTGAACCCAACTCTTCAAAGCCAGAACTTCTTAAATCCGTCCTAGCATCATCATCTGCCACTTCATCGAGGGCAGAGGAGATGGAGGAAGGTGAAGAAGATGAGCGTCCAATGCGCCTGGTTCCCCTTGCGAGTTCTGCCCTTCCGTCAATTAAGGACTTTCTTGCGGCTGAAGGAGCTGCGTCCGGAGCTGGAAAGCGCTGGAAACGGAAAGGAGGAGCAGGTAGTGAGAAGAAAAACGATGATGCCAGCGAGAAAAAGAAGAAGCAGAATGCGGAGGCCAAGGCGGAGAGGGATTACAAACGACTGAAGAGTTATACGGACAAGGGATTGACATAAGGGTCCACAGTAGGCTTGTTTTATGGATTGTGCACAAGGAGATGGTCCGTCAGGTATACATTGAGTTCCAAAACCTTTGGCCTAATGTAAGGGTATGTACCGCTTGTATATCATAGATTCATCCTACTCTCGAGGAGCAGGATGTCCCCCCATCAACTTCGTGATTGTGTTTGTCCTAAGTTGAGTGTCCGCAAAGAGTGCTCGCACAAGTCGCACAAGCTCATCGACTTGGAAATCCACAAGTGCACCTTCTTCGAAGAGGTAAGTGATATCCGCCATAGACGCCTCCTGAATGCCCCACATAACATTAAGCTCAAGCAAATAAAGGCAGAGGTTGACGCACCAGCAGCTCAGAAAGATAGGAGAATTTGAGCCAGGAAGGGACGTATGCTACGACAAAGGACGGCTGTTCGGGAATGTATGTCAGCAATGCCTTTTATGAGAGTAATGATACAGACCTGTGTAGTATCTTCAACAAACAAGCCCTCCATTGCATTGAATATGTGACATAGCTCGCTCAGTCGATGCGACTCGACCTCAGGAATGTCAGGCAGTGCAAGAATGTCACTGAGAATACGAGCGAGCGCAGCCTCAACAACCATGCCAATTGCTGTGTAGTATTTGGTCTTTGTTAAGATACCCTGAGGCCGATTCAGCGTCACGTCTATCGTTTAATTAAATAACGACATACCTTGAGCCGTGATGCAACGCGCCTGACTTCCCCGAGAACCTGAGTCATTGCGCTTTCACACTCGTCATAACGGTCTTGGTCTCCTGTATACATAAACCCCTGAGCGCCTGCTGTCAAAGTTGCATCCAGTGCTCTCTGTTCTCTTGCCTACAGTTAGCGGTCAGTTTGACATTTCCGTAATAGAAGGGCATAGACCCTTACAATGACATCGTGGAACCAGCTTTCACTGAGCACTGTTAGACATCTCGAACACTCTCCCAATCGCTCATCAACGAGCGTAGTTGTACCTTTCTTCACACGCTTTACCTCCCCAGCGAGAAAGGCGCAGTCATTTGCAAAACGCATACCTTCTTCAGCGCTTTGGAGTGCCTCTGAAAACTTAACAGGATACAGTGCACGGTGCAGGTCAAGAGCTGCAGGGGCCGCGAGTAAAAGGGTGGTTCCAAGAGGCGTAGAAGACTGTGATGGCGGTAGAGCAGAGAAAATGGTCGAAGAAGTGAGGTGTTTTCCCTCTTCCAGAACGTCCTCTATTAGGCGAAGAATTAGCTTCGAGCGTCCTGAGGCTACATATGTTTCTTTTGGAGGGGCTCGCATATTGAGCATGGAAGGCTGCTTTGTCGCAGAGAGCGATGCTCCGTTGTGGGTTTGTGGTGAGGACTTGGGTTGATGTCCATTTAGAGAGGTAGCGGATGAAGGGGTGGAATGAGAGAGTTGCGGGGACTGCGAGAGTACGGGGGATGGTGTGGCGGAACTTCCATTAATAGACTTCCTCTTTCCTTTGTTCGCGGCCTTCTCGAGTCGAGTGGCCATCTTTGATATGGACGGTGCAGGAGGGCGGGAGTTACTCGGGGATTCTGGTGGAAGTACAGCAGGCTCGTCGCCCCATGGATCATCCCAGGCAGACTCTTCTGTAGGGGGAGGAACGTCATCTTCCTCATTCCAACCCCAGGCATCCGATGGATCTGGTTCATCATCGCCATTGACGGTTTGTGGGGGTGGTACCGGGGGTTGGTGGATAGTGGCGTTGGAGACGTTCATATCTTGCTCTTCCTCGGTGGGTACATCATCGTCGAAGCCCCAACCATTCTCATCCACGGTATCATCAGCCCCAATTGTTCCATCGTCGTCGAAACCCCAGGCATCGTCTTTGACGGGGCTAATCTTTACCTTCGCAGCTTCCTCTGCAGCTGTATCAGACTTTAAATCAGCCTGGTCTTCGAAACCCCTTGCATCATCATGGATGGGGCTGGATTCGTCCTCATCTTGAACTGGAACAACGGATGGCGTAGATATAGAGTCAACTTCAACCAGAAATGTGTCAGAAGGATCCGCCGAAGCAACAATTATTTCTCGAGAGCGGTCGAGGATTTGCGTCCATCTCTGGCGTTCGTAATGTCCACTCACACCATCTACCCAGGCTTTCAACGGGCGGTCGTTTGCATCATTGCCCAAAAGGCCAACAATAATTTTATCTTCAAAGACGACAACTTCCTGCGCAAGTTCCAGAAACAGTGAGAGAAGATCAAATGATCGAGGGAGGGAAGGGAGCAGAAGGTTGTTCAAAATGCTCGTGGTTGTTGGTTTGCACAGTGAACGGGTGAAGGATGTTAAATATGACGGAGGAATGTGTAAGAACAGGTGGTTAGACAGGAAACTGAAGAACTTCGAGAGATTTTCGAGTCGCGAAGTAAGATTTTCTTGGTCGAAAGTCACAGAATTGAGTAAGAAGCTGTGGTTCGAAGCCTTGGATGACACAATAGTAGTGACATGCTGCATCGTGAGTGTGTTAATGAATTGATTCGTGAGATCACGTCGTAGAGTTGCAAGGTGACTGGACAAGGAACTTGGCGAGAGTGAAGCCAAGATGGCAGTAAGTCCAATGGTCGCGTCGGCTTGTCGTACTACAAAAGCATTCAGAGATTGGATAGGGATAATGTGAATAATATCTACCATCTACAATATCATGCAAAGACAGCTCGTGGCACGAAGGATCGGCTTCCAGGTGTGAAATGATGATACTTCTTGCATATACATCGCTAAGTTGCTCGTCGTTTTGTGCTTGTGTGACATGAAATTTACGCTAATAAATTTACCAGTCTCGTTAGACACAGGTAAATATAATTGGGTGCACCAGACTGACCTTTACATCTTTCAAGATGAGGGTCTCGTTCAAATGGGTCGGGGTTGCTTGAAGTAACATCTCCACCTCCCTACACGCTCCCACAGCTTGTGACAACTTTCCCTCCTTCACGAGAACTTCGAGGGACCTTAACGATGTTCTGCAATCCAGTAAATGTGAAAGGTCTCCATATTTGACGCGAGAATCCGTCGACTCTTGTGCCAAATGAGCGTGTGTAGTCAGTGTTCGGACGAGGTTCGGAATGAGCCCATTCTAGACGAAGTTTTAGTCCGGATATCTGGTATCAATATATATATGTTCACCTCCGGATTGGAGACAGCGTCACTCAGGTTGTCCACATTTGTGGTCAAAACTTGCAGACGTTCCTGAACAGACCTAGCTGCGGCCCATTGCCTTTGAAATTCTGGCAGGTCTCCTTGTATCCGTTCATGCAAGCCAGCCTATAATATATGAGCCCTCGTGCGCATGTGTGTTTTTCCATTTTTATACCTTGATCGAAGCAATGGTTTCGTCCAGTTCCGAAACCCATGAGGTGGCAAGAGCAGCATTCAGCGTTTTGTTCGTGGCAGCATCGATCCTTGAGAGTATCTGAGCCGTAACTTCTTGAGGAGAAACTCGTCGAGGGAGATGGGCAGGTATAGGAAATGCCATTGAGGTTGCCAGAATGGCTGGAAGTGGCCGTAACTTGTAAGCGACAAGCGTTACAGGGCGACACGTGCATAATGTATCTATCAACGCGTCCAGCGACTTGTGTCCAACGCTCATCATGCACGGCCAACTTTTCCTTATTCTGGCTACTCTCGCCGTTTTTCATGGTGAGTAAGACTAACGTTAATAAGCTTGGAGTATCGACGAAGATCTAATGTATGATGCTTGTAGCGGCGTATTCGACCTACGAACGTAAGCGTCACCACAACCATTCGAGTTCCGTTGGTGTACTCTGCAGCTTATTCTCACATCCTCAGACCTTTCCCAACTGAAGGCACTTGGTAGACCAGAGGGATCCCTTCCACAGAGTGTGAGTCAACTAAAATTGGTCACTTCGTCTATATTGCTCAGAGTCCCTATCGCCATGTGTATAGATCATAACCGAGACGCTCGTTGGCATGGTTTTGGGCATTCTTGGAGCATCGTTAAGTTCTTCAGAATTGAAGGAAATTACATGGGCAAGCGAGATGCGGAAGCAGTGCGTACGACAAGTCTATCATACAAATAATTGCTCACCTTATCTTTAGCACAATTGACGAGATGGATTCACGACTGGGTTTTGCTAGCTTTGTTACTCGTGGACGTAATATCCTCTCCCAACCGATTGCAGCAGGCAAAAGAAAGCAATGATCATTGATCAACTAATCCTGCTTTCATTTTGAACAGTACGAACTTGAGGCTGGATGGTCCAAAGGTTTGCGATTTGATGTCCTCAAAGCCACACTTAGCGACTTGCCCGTCAGTCTTGGAAATGAGCATCAGTTGCCTCTCGTGTGGCAAGCCAAAGTTCTGCCAGCTCAGTAACTGAGAATAATTGAAGGAAGAGTTGTGCTTGGGGAATGGCTTGCCCATACATATCTGACTCTGACTTCGCAAATTGTTTCAATGGGGACACGCCGACTTCACCATGCCACGACATCATATAACCCCTGTAACATTACGACACGCAATGTTCTCTTGTAGATTCTTCCGTCTAGAGTTTATCTTGCACTTCATGAGTTGTCACTCCCTTTTGATGCGTCCCTAGAATACTGGAGGGAGACGTGTCCAAATGCAGACATGCAACGAATCTGTAGTAAGAGGAGTTGACAAATAGTGTCAGCAAGCCTATGGTTCTCGTTGTCCCCTTAGCATGAGGTACTGATAGGGAAGTCGGGCCGTCTGCCGAGAAACTGATTTGTGGCAATTCAAAATTGTACTTAGATTACTTGTCAATTTACGTGGGTCTCCGGCCCACTCGCCGCTACTCCGCTCCCACCCCAGCCTGTGCCACACTGCTCATCAACAATGTAAAGTCCGCTGGACCAATTGTTAGAATCAAACAAATTGCGAATGTCTGCCAACACTTATGGATGAAGACCCAATTGTCCACCTCAGTATTTCAACTATATCACTATATGCCCATGCATCCAGTCTATCCAGGTGTGTGTGTGATAAAGAATACCCAACGTAGACCTTCATCCAAGACGAAACCGATCTAGAGGCCTTGAGGCCAAGCTATCAGCCATAGGGTTAATTATAATTCTGCACATGTGCAACTATATTGCGAACAAGCCATGCGATATAGTCAGATAAGGGAAGCCAAAATACGTATGAGTGCGCTTCCGAGGTATGCGATCCTCGATGTCATCCACACAAGTCCAGACATCCTGATAGAAGTATGACTGAATTCAAAATTGGAGATGCTGAGTCTAAGTGCTTTTGCAGCCACCTCATCCCCTCAGGGCCTCATGTTGTATGGATGCTCCGAATCATGCGGGAGATCGAGTCCTCCCTTGTTTTATGGTACTCGTCGTGCTCATATCGTGCCGTAGTCCGCATTTCTCCTTGCATAACAGCCCATGTATACTTGATTCAAAAGCGGATGCTGGCCTTGCATTTCTACCTTCCACATTGTATCACAGGAGAGCATGAAGGCGACAACACGTATTGGTGTCGTTCTTTGCATCAGCTTTGCCTTCTTTCTCGCAGAAATTATCGGTTTGTCCTCATTCCACCTTGGCCTTGTTTACAAGCACTAAAGGGGAGCTCTAGTTGGATTTCGGACAAGAAGTCTTGCGCTCATTGCAGACGCTGTGTGTCCACACCATTTCCCTATTTTGTAGGTGGCTGACGTGGATTCTACGCAATTCTAGTTTCATTACCTCAATGTGAGCCCATTGATCCTTCCGTTATGGCATTAGCGACAGTCTGTAACTATCATCCAGGATATTGTTGCATAGTGAGTACTAGTTCGATTTTACCTCAGGAGCACAAGTAACATGAGATGGAAGCGCAATAGCTTTCGTCGCCTCGCATGTATGTTCTTCGAGGCTCTACGCCAACTACATCTGACTTTTCGCCATTCAAGCTTCATGAGAAAAGGGACCATGTCGGCATATTCATTGTCACCTTGCTGCATATGAGTTGACAGACGTCATCTTCCCAGAATGCTAACTTTACCTTTGCTTTTCAACGAGCAGAATTAGTCGGTACGTCAAGCGCCCAACAACTATGATTCCTGGGTACTCAGCAATCTCTATCATAGGGGCCTTCTTCAATGGTGTCTTTCTACTGGCTTTGGCGCTTTCGATCTTCCTCCAGTCTATCGAACGATTCACCAATCTCGAACGAATTGACTCCCCTTTTCAAATTTTGATAATCGGCTGCATCGGTCTCTTTCTCAACATTATCAGTGCCTTAGTAGTTCACGGTACGCTTCGATGCTTCCTTTCACGCCAATCGACTAGGATTTAACAACTTTTGGTAGATCATGGTGGCCACACCCACGGCAACGATGTAAATATGATGTCTGCTTTGCGTGATGGGCCCGATTACGCTCGAAGTCAAGACACTGCCCATATTGTGCGTTTGATCAACACCAGCATACGCTTGGGATATGCTTGGTGCTAACAAATTGATCTCTATAGCATGCTCAACACAACCACACACTGGATCCACCGGTCGTTTCACCCCAACACAATCTTAATCTTATGGGCGTGTTGATTCACCTTTTCGGTGATGCAATAAATAGTACGTACCTTCCTTCTTTGTAAAAACAATGCGTTTGACTATCATTGTATGTAGACATCGCAGTGATTTTTGCAGCACTTCTTGTATGGAAACTCAGCTCTCCACATCGTTACTACGCCGATCCCGCAGTATCTCTTGTTATCAGCATCATAATCTTTGGTAGCGCAATTCCAATGAGTTAAGTCAACTTCTAATAGCCTTGTTACTTTGTGCTAATACTGCTGCTTCAGCCCTAAAATCAAGCCACTTCCTTCTAGAAGCTGCCCCGTTATTCATAGACCTTGAGAAAGTTAAAGAGGACCTTCTTCAGTTACCAAACGTACTCTCACTGCACGATCTCCACGTGTGGCATCTTTCCCAACCGTAAGCCCATTCCTTTCCGCAAACTATGGCCTGATAACGCCTGTTCTTATCTTTCATTTAGAGTAATCTTGGCGTCTCTTCATGTCTGTGTTTCTCCAGACACTACGCTCGAAGGATGGGAGAAGACAGAGATGGACCTTCAACATTGCTTCTCTGAATATGGCATCAGCCATGTCACCATCGCTCCGGAAATTCTCCGCAACGATCAGATAGAAACACAATCCAACGATCCTCCCATCATCAGCAAATGTAGACTCTCGCTCCAAGACGAGTTTGACTGTGTTGTTCATGCATTGAAGAGGCGGAAGCCCGCTGCGACTGCTGTCTAGATTGTAAGCAATTTTCAACACCTACCTGCTGGTTTAATGCGTTACGTACTCCGTTATATGATGTCTACGCCTTTGTCTATGCCTGCAGTTCTAATAGAAGCTTGACATGTGGAAAAGGCCCTGGTTGCCTGTCGAAGAGCCCAACACTATCGATAGTTACATGAACATCAACAGTCTAAGGTTGCAATACTTGGGTCCTGATATTTGAACGATAAAATGGACACCGATTTTATGACGATCCATGTTACGATGCGTCCCCTGACATTCTTCCTGCATAAGTACTTTGACGTACAGGTGAAATTTACCAGAAACCTTCGATAATTTTCCATGGCTAAAATTTCCGAAACCAGATTGACCTCCTGCAAACCTGATTTGTGTTCGAAGGTTTCAAGTTGCATTGATATTGCAATACAAAACCTTCCCATTCTCAGAATCTCCAGCCGTCATGGGTGGTGCCCAATCTCTCTTCTACCCCGATAATCCAAATCGTCGCTCGCGCGCACAACAGCTTGCGGATGACTGCCAGGCATTTCAAAATGAATACGACATGGTCAAGAGGGAGATTGAGAACGAGCTTGGACCGTACAAGGACAAAATGTATGAAGTTCTCAACGCGTTTGGCTGTAGGGACCTTGAGGATCTCGACAAACTTGTCAAGCACACTGCGACCAAAGAAGGTTTACAACAGTGGCAAGAAATAAAGACCTCAGTTGGTGGCCTTTCGGAGTTTGTGCAGTCTCGGTGTTTCAAAGATAGCGACTCATTTACCGTTTTCTAGTGCTAGCGATGTTTTCACCACAGCTATGGCCGTTGTGGCCATTGCAGGGATCGCCATCAGCGTTGCTGGGACGCTTGCTGGAGGTTTTGGGTTCTTGGCTGGTCAGTTGTTATTCCCATACTTGAAGCCCTCGTTGATGAGACGGCGCTAGGTATGGCTGTGACAAGTTCGATTCTCGCGGTGCTGGGTGTCATTGGGCTGATATATGATGCGATCAGCGGCGCAATTCAGCGCTCCCAGCTGCAAGATGCTATTAATTCGGTTCGTAGCCACCCGCCTCTGTTTTTGAACATGTCTTGATATACACGCCTGTAGCTTTTCAAGCTACGTATCCAGATTAAGTACTTGACTGAACATGCCCGAAACATGAAAGAAAACATTGGTGGGATCAAGATTATTTACGCCATATTCGAGAAGCAAGGGTACAACAAAGAGAAAATAATCCAGGAGCTTCGAGAGTCCGATACCCTGATTGACCTCCAGAAGCAATCCCTCCAGTTGACACATATGCAAGTCACGAGAGACTTGTTGGAGATGGATAAGACGCGTATCGGCGGATCGTGGAGAGATGAAGACCCTGCTTGGGAGGGAATAGCTGGTTCTTTGGACGCAGAAGTCGAAGCCAAGAAAATTGCTGCGATCGGTGAGCAATCTGGCGACCATGCTGTTATTCTGCTTTCCATTCTAACAGCATTGGCAGGGTCTCCACCATTAGTGAGGCAAAATGAGACCTCTAGATTATCAACTTGCTTAGGCGATGTTTTCAGGTGGCTTCTAACGTTCGTGGTCCCTTGGCATCTGAACAACGAATTCTCCGCATGGGTGACGATGGCTTGGAATACGTTGTTCCAGAGACGAGTGCCCGAAGCTTGGGCAAGCGTTTTCAGGTAGCTCCCGAAATGCATAATTCCTTAGAATCCGAACAACGACTTCTCCGCATGGGCAAGGATGGCTTGGAATATGTTGTTCCGGAGGCGAGCCTGTCCTCTACACTGACGTTCTGATTCTCTGACAATCAAACAATATAGGCTCATAAGAAAGAGGCCGTGTCTATTAGAGCCCTTTTTAAGGATGTCGCACCGATTCTTCAGGGGCCAGTGACAATAATTTTAAAAGAGTTCGTCAATGATACTTCTGCCGCTGTTTATCTGATGTAAGTATTCTAACCCTGTCTTCGTGTGTCTTCCTGAGACTTTTGCGAAATTTTCCAGCACTCAGTCCCATGGTACTTTGAAAGCGGATACATGTTTTCGAACAATTGGGACCACTGCATCTCCCCACCTATCTGATTGGGTGATATCTTTTGCAACCGTAGGTCAGGCGCATCAATTCGCAAACTACAAGATTGGGCCATTTGAGCCTGGGGATGTCACCATTGATGTTTATCTGAAAGTTGACACTGCAGATGCTACGCTCTATCTCCGTGCAGATGGGAAACTAGACAGCAAAGGGGATGTATTAGCAGTGCAGTATGATTAGTTCAAGATAGTAGTAGTCTTTTGTATTTTCTCAAGGATCAGAACTTAGATGGACTCGGTTTGTCGTTTGAGTAATGACGGAAGCCTGCGTACATATGATTTTTCCTGTTTGAAGGCAAAAAGGCTGCAACTGCATCGGAGTTCGCCCGACGTTTCAACCATGATCATGACAGGCACCAGACCTCTTGCAGCGGTAGTTCAAAGTCCATCCCCTTATCCTGACGAGCAGTTACAGCTTCATTTTCCTAGCCACATACGCCATCTGCGCGTATATGTCCCATGAGGGCAGGCTTTTCGGGGGATGGATCCCAATCATGAAGATCTTTGCGTTTTGATCTGGCAGGACTATTCAATGACTGGCAGCGCAAATGGGTGCAGCCATTATTGGGCTCATTCCCCCCTATATAATTCGGAACGGCAAGATTGCAAGATATTCCCATAGTTCCGAAGATGACCGTTTTTTACCCAGGTATGTCCACACGACTCCATTCTCCCGAGCTGCACATACCCAACAGACGGCTGTTCAGAGAACCAGGCTCGCGCCGACAGGCTCCAGCAGCTGATCAACAATATAGGCGTTATTCAAACGGACATAACTAATGAGAAGAAACGAATGGATGAGCTGGACGAGGAATGCAGGATCAAACTTGACGAACTCTTGAAGGCTGGAGATATCGAGACGCTACAGGAGCTCAAGGACAAGGCGATGAGCAAGCTTACAGACGCAGAGAAAACGGAGTTCGATCAGGTCAGTCAGCCCCGACTTGTCAACTTATGTGCTTCAAAAAGATTGATGCGACCTGCGTCTCGACAGTTGATCAATGCAACTAAAGCTGTGGCGCAAGTTACTGAAACCATGCTCTGGGCTGGATTGCTTCTTGGCGGCAATAAATTGGTCAACCTTAGCGGTAATGTGACATTTGTTTCCTTATGAGATGATGATACCAAAGTCGTATGACAGGCAAGACCGTCATGGCGATTGTTCGAGGTATTGCAGAGATCCAGGCTATTCGTGTTGCCGTGGCTGCATTCGTGGAGACCATAGGAAACCTTGTCAAAGGTGGTGCTTCAGCTGGACGAGGTTGGTGCTTTCGCCATCGTCCCTCGTGCTTTAAGTCGCGGTAATTGACCAATTGTCAACTCAGCACTCGCCAATGTGGCTAAGAAGGCGAGCGAAATAGTCGACGGTAAGCTGTACTTGTCGTCTCTGCTGCACGTGCTAATAAACGCCGGCTAGCGGCAAAAAGTGTCACAGGGCTTGCCAATAGTGAGTACGAAACCACACATCTGTCATTCGCGATGACAATATTCGTCTAGCCGAAAGTCGTGTCGCGCGCGTTTTCAGGTTCCTTGGGAAAATAGGAAAGTGGCTCTCCTGGTGCGGTGTGGTCCTCGTAGCAGCTGCGCCATTGATTGAGATCTTTGTTGGCGGAAAACAGTGAGTTCGCCGGACAAGTTTGGGTGGCACCGAAACTGAGGGTGTATTTCTAGGAAGGAAAACCTCATTGAAGGCATCCACGAGACTCAAGTAACGCGACTTGTGGTCTCCGCACTGAAACACCAAGCGCGCAATATCACGGAGCAGATGTCTTCCACCAACATGTTCCTTTCCCTGCTTAAGAAAGGAAAGAAGGCCACAGCCGACAGTGTTCGTATTCATTGTCTGTTGGAAATCAGACAAGGTCCTTATAACATTCTCAGATCGCGGAGGAGATGATTGAATCGATCAAAGCAGAAGATGACAAGATCAGCTTGATTCGCCTGGAGGAAAGTCTTCGCGAAGCAGATAGATCTACCTTGAGGTTCTACGGAGCAGATGATCTGGAGAAGGATATAGTCGTTCAAAGAGCAGAGCTAGAGCGCGCAGAAGACACAAAGGATTTCAAGGCAAATTTGGAGATACAGAAGGCTTGAGTTACTATACCTATCATGATATACGCCCTCAAATATAGTATTTCCTATATTTTTAGACATCGTATAAACCTTTCTTTCAGGATACGACATTCAGTATAGTCAACAGTGACCCCGCCATTGGGATCGAATCATGAGCTCTTGGCAGAAAGCTCAACGGCATTCTTAAATGCACCGAGGAGAGCAGTCAATTGAATTTTCTCGTTGGCTCCCGTGGACAACCGGTGCCTGCAGATCGTCAGAAAGGAAACGATCACAAATGAAGCACAAATCACCACTCACTCTATCGTCGCCAGATGATCTAAGAGATATACCCTGGCATGAGGCTTCAACTCAATAGTCTCAACATATTCAAATGCTCCAGTCAGGAGATCCTGCAACGCCAAGCCCCTTTCCGTCTTCATAGCAGATATCACTTTGTTTTTTTTGTCAGGCAATAGAAAACATGGAATGAAGAATGTACACACTTTGATAGGATGTGGTAAACTCATCAGAAAGCATCGAGTTGACTATAGTCTCGATGTCAGAAGGGTGTGGGTTTCCAGTGCAGTTGTATATCTCGGCTTCCCCAATAGTATCATATGCAGCATGGCAAGCCTGCAAAACATTGAGGGCACGACGCATGTCGCCTTTGGACAGTTTCAAGAGGGCTTTCTTTCCGTCGTCCGTCAAGTTGACACTAACATTCAAACTTTGGTTAGATGTCGCATGAAGCACAAAGCAAAGTAGATTACTCGCTTTTCTGCGTCGACCACAGCTTTCACTCGTTTCTCGACTTCGACAATGGGCAAAGGAGAAAACCTGAATCGAGTGCATCGACTTTGGATTGCTGGAGTGATTTTGTTCACGTAGTTGCAAATGATGCAGAATCGAACATTTTTGGTATACTGTTCTACCACGCGACGCAGAGCTGCCTGCGCTTGTTGCGTCATCATGTCGGCCTCGTCCAAGATGATGAGCTTGTAGCCCTTGGAGAAAAGCGTACGCGTTTCCGCAAACTGCTTGATCTGTTCTCGAACCACCTCTATTCCACGTTCATCTGAGGCATTTAACTTCATCTTGGTTTAGAAATTGAGTAGGAAAAGCTCTGTAAATGTGCACCTCAAGTATTTGTTTACGATAGTCTGCACCATATATTCGTCGAGCAACTGCCAAAATTGTTGAGGTCTTTCCTGTCCCAGGAGGTCCATAGAATAGAAGATGTGGTAACCTGTTCTTCTCAATAAACTTATCGACTGTTTCCTGGTAAGTAGAGAAATTGAACATATGCATTATTGACTTACTGGTGCTCGTAATGTCCTTGTGAGAGACCACATCATCAAGCGTGATGGGCCTATACTTCTCAACCCTACAGACAAGTCAGGCATACTACGCACTAGAAAGGCTTGAATTACTCACCATGGCAAGTTGTCATTGTCATAGGGCTGTTCACGATCTACTGCTTTCCCCTTTCCCTTTGCCGCAGTTGAGATGAGCTCAACATTTACCATGTGAGAGTCGTCGTCACTGTCCATGGTTTATGTAAGTGTATGTAAACGGAGGATGTTTGGTATCGTTTTAATGGAGACGCGTTCCCTGACGCGCCAAGAGTAACTTTGTACATGCTTGGTACGTCACGTGAATCCAAACCTTATTTTCCCTTAAGTATCAACAAGAAAACATGCTGACACACACGGCTCTTGCTTTTTCAAAGACTCCATCGTTGAATTCGTTGGACAGACAAAGCGTCCGCATTCGACATGCAGATTTTCGTCAAGACGTACGTTCTCTCTCAACTACTATCGCTTGATGTTAACCCTTCTCAATCTAGCCTTACGGGCAAAACCATCACCCTTGAGGTGGAGTCTTCGGACACCATCGACAATGTCAAGGCCAAGATCCAAGACAAGGAAGGGTGAGTATTTTTCTATTTCGATGTTGATAGAGATCTTATCCAGCTTTACAGGATCCCCCCCGACCAGCAGCGCCTGATCTTCGCTGGCAAGCAGCTCGAGGATGGACGCACTCTCAGCGACTACAACATCCAAAAGGAGTCCACCCTCCACTTGGTCCTCCGCCTTCGTGGTGGTGCCAAGAAGCGCAAGAAGAAGACCTACAACGTTCGTGGTATTTTTCATCGACATATCTTCTGGGTTCAACCTTCCTCCCTCTACAGACCCCCAAGAAGATCAAGCACAAGCGCAAGAAGGTCAAGATGTCGATCTTGAAGTACTATAAGGTCGACTCCGATGGCAAGATTAAGCGTCTCCGTCGCGAGTGCCCTTCTGCTGAGTGCGGCGCTGGCATCTTCGTAAGTTGTCCTTGTTACTTAGCTTTTTTTTTCGCTTGCTAATCGCATCTCGACCTCTACAGATGGCCTTCCACAAGGACCGCCAATACTGCGGCAAGTGTGGCCTTACTTACACCTTCACCCCCGGCACCAAGCCCCCCGTCGTTTAAGTATTCTTAGCGCACAGTTCGCGATCACCTTCGTGTAATAGACCAGATTTGTGCTACATCGCAATACATTTCGTCATCGCAATAGTTCTGAGTCTGACACGTCAATGTCGTATCGAAATCAGATTATTCACTAAATATGTATAAGTATGTATGTACAGTCGGAATTACAATGAATGTATATATGTAGCAGCACCAATCTAGACTCTAGAGGACATGCGGGACAGCCGCATGCGGAAAATACAAAAAATATATGAAAAGAGTGATAACGTCTACTTCCAGATGTGAGACCGGCCAAGAAATCGTATATACAAGCCGTCTATAGAGCACAAGGACGGGACGAGCAGCAAGAATCAGATTCAGGAGGCGCACCTTTGCAAGGAGTTTTGCACAACAGCCCACTGGTCTTCCTGTTCAGGTAATCCATCTACTTTGAGCAAGACAGGGAACAGTCGGTGGAGGTAGTGCGCCACCTGTGCAAAGTCTGCTGGTGGGACACAAGCGAGTGTCAAGCGCGTCAGGCTGATTGAGCTTGGTGCATCGGCACGAATTGTTGTGGGGTCAATTCCATTCATGTCCAACGGTATCACGAGGCCCTTGAGGTGAGGTGTCTTGGCTACAAGCATGCTCAAAGACTGGACTGTCAGTGGCTTCGCTTGACGCAATGGGAGGACTGAGCCCAGGTCAAGTTGCTGGAGTTTTGGCCAACCCTTCACAAGGTCCTCCAGATCCTCGTCGCAGATGGCAGGTGGAAGAGTGGTGTCGAGAACGAAATTCTCGAGATTGCGGAGGGATCCGAGGGTACGAAGATCGGAGAAAGCTATAGGGGTATTGGTTCTATGTGGCCCAGGGGATGGGCTGGTGGTATCAACGCTGGTTGCGCTGTCTAGTTCCATATCGTCTATCTCGATATGGTGCTCTATCCTGAGTTCTCGAAGGCTATTAGTTGCTTTTGTACTAATATTTTTGAAAACTGGCCCCCAGGTGGCTGGCACGCCGGCCGCTTCCTCGGCCTCTATGCGAAGTGTGTGTAGGGCATCTATGGGTATATTGTCTAGGATATTCGCCAGCACGGGGGTATGAGCACGTATGTGCAGTCGCGTCAATGAAGGGAATAGTGGTGTAGCTTTTGGGGAGAAAGCGGAGGATAGTTTGTCGGCGTCGATGTGGCCTGCGTGTATTTCAAGCTCGGAAAGGCTGTGGAAACTTGCAACTGCAAGCATTGCCTCTGTGGTCAAGGAGGATCCTAAACGCAGAGAAAGAGCCTGGAGATTGCTCATTGAGGACACCAGACCCATGAGCGGCTCTGACAGAGAGCCACGGATACTCAGTCGCTGAAGTCCAGGTGCAGTCTTTACCACATCCTGAAGGTATCGACTGATGTGCTCATTTGAGAATCTGCCTTTGAAACCGAGGTCAAGGTCGAGGTTGCTCAGCGTCTCGGACAAACTGAGGCAAGCTTGAATCCCGTCGCAGTTGGATGCCGAAAGTTTTGCGGAACGTAAGGCTGGAAGCATCGTAAAGGGATGGGATGAAGGAAGGCATTTCCGCGTGAGGATAGATAGAATGGTGGGGTCCACCTGAACCTTTCGACGATGGCTGATGTGTTTGACTCGACCTGCATGCAGATGAAATCGTGTGAGATCAGGAAAAGTGTTCTCTTGTTTGAGGAGCTGTAACAGTGACGGTTGGATGCAAAGTTCTTTCAAGGAATAGTCATGGGTCACTTACATACGTCCCATCAACCAGCTGAACACCCGGAATCAGCTCCAGCAAAGGAGTAATAGAGGGAAGTCGGGTCCACAGGTAGTCCAGTGCAGGGCCTTCCCATGCTTGACAAGTTCTAGCAAGCGAATTAAGTGTAGTTGGCCCATCCTCTGCAGAGAAGTGGAAGATGAGCCGAATGATTTCGTCTATTAGCAGTACCAGCCGCATGACGTCCACGAGGAAAGGACGAGAAACCTAGAGGACACTAGAGTGCCAAAGCTTTTGAATGAGAGTGGGAGGACAGCGTTGAAGCGTCCAAAAGATGTGGCTCGGAGTTGATAGAAGAATTTTTGATGGCATTTCACCAACTAACCGGAAGGGTCCTCTCCGATCGATCATTAACATTTTCTTGATTTTTTCCATCTAACTTAAGTAAAAAAGCGATTAAGCCAACTAATTCATTCGAGTACTTTTCCGGATCCAAGGGCATATTCAAAATCTATTAAGTCAGTTTGTTGCTAGCGGTGTTCTAAGAACTCGAAAGCATCGTTACTAGTGACCTGCCGTTGGGCCTTGGCACTGCCTCGAATAGTAGGGGACGTGCCACAACAGCTATAACTATCGTAGGCTGAGTGTTAACAGGCTTTAAGACATTTATGGACCCAGCCTTTATTATCGAGCTGTACATTAACCAGTTTGCTTTGTTGCTGTTAAGTCGGCGCTCCTGGGGATTGGGAGGACCCTCGGATGTCGAGCTTGCCCTGGATACTCATCTATTTTCGCATCAGAATAGATAGAAGAACCTTTATGTTCTCCTTTCTTCTGCCTGTTCTGCTTCACTGCCTGGCTACACCGAACCATATACTCTCTGCGTGGAAGTGCGTTTCGACCTTTTTTCAACACTTCTCGAAATATCAGTGCTTCCCAGCGATAACAACAGAGTGATAATGCTTCTCAAAGAGATTTCGGACACTCGAGATTCCATATAGTCTGCAGTCCCATCTTGAGACGTCTCAGGCAGACTTCAGATGTTTATCTTGCGAATAGACGACATGACGAGATTTGTTCCAAGTGGTCTTCGTTGGTGGATTCCGTCGACTTGGTGCTATCAGGCGATGTAGATTCTCACAGCTTATGCACCGCAATGAGTCAGTGTTAGGGATGCCTAAGATAGCCATTCGCCACATACTGTTTTTCAGCGTGAAATAATTGAAATATTTCAGGGTGGTGTCCAAAGATACATGGCTTGAAGGTTTCGACGTGGGGCCGTGTGTGTTGCATTGCTCATTCATTTGTCAAAGGTACGGATTGGCACCGTTACCGTACGTAAGAAATAGATAAGACATGCAGAAACATTCGATCTTATGCGCTGGGACACGGAAATCATTGAACATTCTGTTCATACTGACTGACGTCAGTTGGTTTCTAATTACTCTTTGATCTTCCCACCATATGTTGGAAAAAGAGACGGTGTCACGTCAAATACCCATCTTCTCCCCAACCGCTTCACACACTCAATCCTTGAGGGTAATGTTGCGACTGGTATCAATTGAATCAAGTATAGTTAGGTATATTGATATTTTTGGTCACCGAATTGATTTCAATTACAATCCCTCATCGAAGTGGGGCATTCTCTGCTGTTCCGTTGGCCTGACCACCTCCTACAATGCCAGCGACGGTCTTCTGCATATCCGTCCACTCCGACTCTCTGGGTAGCGCCATGTCTCCTATGTCATAAACATATAGTCGGCCGTCACTTCCACCGAGAGCGGCGCGTCGTCCGTCCTTGCGGTCCCATTGAAGTTTATTGATCGCCCGACCAGATCCCACATTTGTAGATACCACGGGCACCTAAAAGAGATCAAAACTGTAAGGATAACAATTCCCTGAAGTTCAATTGGCTATACATGCCTCAGTGTCTGTGTTCAAGTTCCAAAGATCAAAGTGCCCAGATCCATCAACGGTACCAAAGACTGCAGGATGGGCGGGATGCCACTTAACGTCATATACATAATCGTCCGCCTCGTCGAATGAGTACAACGGTGGGATCGCATGTGGCGTTGTCGAGGGTTTCGCAAGTGACTTCGCTCGCCAAAGCTTGACCGTCCAGTCGGCCGAACTTGTGAGGAAGAGATCTGAGAAGTCCACCGGCCCAATGAGAGGGTGGAAGTGAAGGCTCATAACAGGACCAGCGTGGCCTTTGTAGACATCGTATTGGTTGAGGCCAGCCTTCGCACCAGCACGATCATACCGATTGGCCTGGTATACGCTGCCCTCCTCTGTGCCAACCCAGAATGTAGTGGTTTCGTTATCAGGGAAGTCTAGAGTAGTAATTGCCACCTCGCCAGTTTTGTTGTGGCCAGCATGAATGAGTTCGAGGGTTTCCTATCAAAAAGATCACCAGTCAATCCGCGTTCTGTTCTGACTATTGGGATCATTACGTACTTGAGGTTGAGCAAGCATATCCACCAGCCAACTGCACACTGTACCATCTGTACTACTTGTGATCAGATTGTGAGCATTCTGGGTACCCACCATTTGCATGGCATATACAGGATGGGTATGGCCAGCAGCAGATAATGGAGTTTTGAGAACAGGCAGATGCTTGGAACGAGTATCCCAAAGAAGAATTTGGCCAGAATATGTGCCGCCAAAGATGAGATTGGAATGGAAGGGTGAGAAGGTGACGGAGAGTACGTCGGACTGTGCAGTGAGGTTCAATCTAAGGCAATATTGGCTAATAGAGAAATCCCACGAACTTGCGAATGGAAAATGAATTCTGGGCGCTCAAGGAGATGGAGATTCCAGACGGCGACAATACCATCGGGCTCATTCAACGCTGCTGGATTTTTGTTGTAAGACGCAACACTGAGCTCAAGGTACTGTGAAAAATAGTCAGTCAGTGGTAAATTGAACTGGCTCAAGCAGTGGCCTACCTTTGGTGACCAATCGACGTCTGTTATGGATCGATTTTTGCCATATCGCTCATCGTAAAACTCACAAACGCGCTTGACACGTCCTTCCGAGTCATCCCTGAACCATAGGTTCAGTTGCAGCTGGTTAATTTGTTCAAATAAAGACCTACCCTCCTGACTCTGCGCCTATGGTGTAGTCTCTTATATAATCATAACCGTCGTTCAGGGCTCGTTGGACAATCTTGGAGGACTGTTCGACGAAATCAATGAATTCTGGTGCTGCAAGGATGCCAGCTCGCTCTTCCTCCGAAAGTTCTGAAAGGGTATTTAGTTTCGGTTACACCAGTACAACTACTCGTCGTTCAAGTAGGACTGACCTCGAATCTCTTGTTCAATTTCAATATCCAATTTGACGCTTTCTTCCTCGAGTTCCTTTTCACGCACCAACCGCTCTTTCTCTATGTCATGTTCCTTTAATATCCGTTGTCTGAGGTCATCTTCATACTCGTCGGAGCGCTCAGTTTCAATTGCTGTCGTCTGAACTTCTTTGTTATAACTGACACGTTCCTGCGTATCCTGGTAAATGGGAAATCGTCGTTTGGGTGAGGAAAGGTACCTTCCGCGGTAACTCGAACAACTCTTGCTCCACATCTATCAAGTCTCCATATATACGAGGTGTGAGTACACTGCAATTTTCAGCTAGCGTTTACATTGTATTTGATGAATCGCGCTCACCGTTCAATGACATGGTCTGTTGCACTGCTCGGCTGGGTCGGTAGAGGACCAACGCTGGCCGAAAAATCACTCTGCCTGCTTGCACGACCTGATCCAGACATCGAAAGAGCAGATGGCCCAGGAAGTCCAATCGTGTTGCCCATAGATGGCGTCCCAGGTATCGAAGGCGAACGGTCTCCACCACTCTCGCGAGAGCCGCGCGAGGGGCTGCCCACCAATATATTAACGAGGTCATCTAGATCCCTGCGTGCAGGCGTCGGGCCTGCAATCTAATGAAATAACATATCATGAGGACTGCATAGCTTCTGCATTGTGGATTCCGCACCTCTGTCGTTCGCCTCTCGGTGTCGGCTTTGAGTCGGTCAGCACGGGCTTTGCGAAGCTCGGCGAGCTTTGCCCGTTTGGCCTCAATTTCTGCTCTTCGTTTGTCAGACATGATGAAAAGTTGAAAGCTTCACTCTGAGGCAGGAGGTCGATGTTGACGAGCGCGACTAGGATCACGTGGTGTGAAACGCGTCGCGCAACTTTTATTTCGTCAGTCCTCAGTGAGCGCCGATGAGGCCGATGGGACATTGGTACGACTCTTGAGTGTCAAACTGCGCAAATGTATCACATAGATTGAGCTGATCATCAAAGATCCATCGCGGGTTGTGCGGCATAGACGTACAGTTGTGGTCATACGAGTGTGCTCACGGTATACAGGCTCCGGACATCAGCTTCTTCGGCCAAACTGAAGGTGGCATAGCTATTCAACAACTCACATGCCTACGCGGGTCTCTGTAAGCCCGATGCGTCTTCCCTGAATACCCCAATTTCGAGGATGCGGGCGGTTTTGAGGTATGCCATGCCATCCAGGCTTCGTCTCGTCGTCCATGGTATTTCACGACGCTTCAAAGCCCCAGTACTACGAAAGGTATATGATTGCTACTACGGTGTTTTCAACCTGTACTTATTGTCTGTTAGTCTACCGAAGCGCAAAATCAAACATCGACACTGAACTCAGTAGACGACGACGATAATCTATCGCCAACTTCGTGAGCGCATTCTGTTCTCTGTATACGGAGATGTTTCTGGCTCTATGCCGACTTGCGAAGTAAGTGTTCATTCAGCGCAGACTTTTAAAACCATTCGGATTTTTTCTGTAGAACAGACAATGTCCTCGTGAAGCAACAGATTCTACGCATTATCGTAGTTGAGATCCGATGCGGCAGAGGCCCCCTCTGTCCAAAGTCCTTGCTTCTCGCGAGGACGCGGAGCTGCTCGCGGACCTGATATCATCTTTGCCTGACTGCTGGTAAGCAAGTGATTTACTTTTATATGGCCATATGGTGATTAGGGCAACAGGATGGAAATTCGCCGCAGTGTTCTACACACTGCCATCCAAGCTACATGGTGCCTCGACCTTCATTTCAGCACCTCCCAGCGCGTTCATGCTGCAATGCCTTTTGTAGAGCTTGTTTATCAAGTCATACTATCAGGCCAATCAGCCGCTCGCATGGTCGTTGCTGCTGGGTACATCGACGTGATAATCAACATGTGTAAGACGAACTTTCCGGACCCACGGATGCCCAAGGCAGACACCTCGAGATGGAACGCCACGTCGTTCTCTGATAGGTCTTTGTGCATCAAGCTTGGAGCAACTATCGCAATATCCCGACATCAAACTGTCATTGGAATCAAGTTTGTGCGTTCTGGCTCAGTGTTGGCCGAAAAGCCATGTCAAGACTCTGATTGATCTACGTCTAACCCTTCCGGACCTTTCGAGGCTTGAACAGGCTCGTTCAATGTCACACCAGCGATTACAAACCTTGTCATGCCTTTATCACAGTGACGGGTCAAGTAAAGAATGCGTTGAGGCTCTTCACCTGGCAAGGTGTGTATTCTTTAATTCATCTTTGTGAATTTATGTTCCAGACCTTTTTTGCAGGCGTGGAGTAAACGATGATGATATAGTCTGCGCCGCAATCAAAGTGATTATGGGCTTTATCCACCAGAAACGCAAATGAAATTATGCAAACACCATATCAAATTATTGCGGATCTGTTTTTTGACATCCTCCGTCTTATCTTATCTGGCCAGTATGTCCAAACTCAAGGTTCAAGTGAATTCTCTTTCAACCTATTTTCTCTCGTAGTCTAGGCTTTCCATTTAATCATGCACATTTCATGGGTTTCGTGGAATATTTGTCGAATGCGAGTATAGTCATGAAGACTGCTTGGGAGGAAGCTGGGATTGAAGCTTTTGGATATGCAAGTTCCCTGAGGCCGCGGGCCGTCGCGGTCATTTCTCACTCAAGGAGAAACTCCTTGCAGGAACTGGATGATGCTTTTACGAAGAGGCTGTAGCACAATGATTATAACATTTTTAAATATGTTCAGATGACCGAGCGTCGAATACCACATAATTGAGTCATTTTCGGTGTGTTTGGTTGTATTTCGAAAAGATCTATTTCGAGGTGAGCACGATCATTCCCGTTTTTGTGCAACTCTTGCTCGTTCTTAAAATGTCCATGATCACACCCTCTGGTCGCGGAAAGGGGCCATACAAAGGCGGAGCAAGGAAGAACGACAACAACCATATATACGCCAACCCTTTACCGTTACTCTTTGTCGAACCTCCGCTCAACGCTCTGCGATCCATTCTTGGTCTTGTTGGCCTCTCTTTAGCCGAGGTCGTCAATTCCCATTGCGAAGGAATCTTTGACCCCAAAACACGTTCGGTCTGGGTATCAAATACACGAGACACAATGTTGTTGTGGAGGAGAGGGTTCTTTGGTAAGGGTGACTTGTCGCGCAGTGAACCAAGTTGGCTCGCTCGACAGATTAACATCCGAAAGATGGGCGGAAAACGTGTGTGATCAGCCTCCTTGAGAAGACCAGTGATTGATCAGGGGTCGAGTAGAGATGACTTCGGAGGAAGTGACTGCAAAACGTCGCGCGGAGCGACGACAATTTAAACTTGACCGCGCAGCAGCCATAGCGGCCGTTGCTGCCGAGGCAGAGGCCGTCTTTGAAGCGGAGGGACGTGTAATCAAGCCCGCGCTTTCTGGGCCCGCAATACCGTCCGCTGCTACATGGCGGCCGTCTCCAGCACATGTTCCAGAGACACCGGTTACACCTTCGCCGGAAGAAGACGAAGAGCCTGCAGAGTTGGAACATCTAGTTAATGTGGAGCATCTTCAACTCACACTGCAAGAAGCATTCTTTTTGGCCTGGAATCTTGACTGCCTCACAATTATAGATGCAAAAACGGTGTGTCCGCCATTCCATGTTTTCACTCTTCGCCACTTATGCAACACCAGAATGAGGCGATGTCTTTACAACAGATGTGGACCGCATTTCAAATGGTCCATCTACCCCCTTCAATACCTCAAAACCTCAGCCCACCATTACAACTCGATAATCCGTTCCTGGTGAATTATGTCGTATATCACCACTATCGCTCCCTCGGCTGGGTAGTGAAAGGCGGAATCAAGTTCTGCGTCGATTACCTTTTATACAAACGTGGGCCCGTCTTCACTCACGCTGAGTATGTGCCACCATGCCCCCGTTCTACAAAAACCTTACATCACCTTGACCAGGTTCGCGATGGTTGTGTGCCCTGTGTACGAAGACTTGGAAGACCAGAAAATCTCTTCAATCGACCTACAAAATTCCACTCCGTTTCCATGGTCGTGGCTCAGCACAATCAACCGTGTAAACTCTCAAGTACAGAAGGTTTCATCATCATCTCGCTTCTTCTGTTAGCAAACCCTCACCCTTGAATCCTGCAGACCCTTATACTGGTTTACGTCACGATTCCAGCACGATCCCGCCTTCCCCTCGAGATTCTTAATTCTCCGGCATGTTTAGAACATTATTCAGTCAGGGAAGTGACATTACGACGGTTCATTCCTGCGCGGATGCGCGATTGAAGGGGCACTGCGACAGTTAGTAGATATATTTATATCGCGACCCATATAATATCTTGTAGTACAACAGTGAACTTTATACACATTCAACACCATGCTTCCCCACCGAACGACAAACCATCCGCAACGACAGCTGTCGAACCTTCAAGGCATAAAAGGAGAAAGGATCTGGCCTGAAAGGAATAAAGATAGAATTGCAGGCAACCTGCAACGATATTAGCTGAACCTGGGGTACATCGATCTATGGTGGAGATCCGCATCCAGAGCATTGAGGTTGTTGTGTTGATGAAAGAGGCGAGAACAAAACGGAAAAGGAGGGAAAGAGGAACCATGCCGAAGACGAGATTGTTTATATTGCTCCCTTGATTAGGACCTTGCGATATTTCTCCTCGAAACTCTGGGAGAGCTGGGACGAGGCTGGCTTGCAATCTAAGGTCTTCTTGTTGTCGGGTTCCCCTGAGTCGGTGAAGAAAGCTGCTTTGTGATCTACCAGGAATTGACGGGCTGCATCGAGTGAGTCGAACGCAAGTTCGTTGTGGATGAACTGCAGCGAAATTGTCCTGTAACTGAGAGGATCTCGGTTTGCATATCAATGGATTAACAAGAGAAGACGTACGCTTTTGTGATCACCATCAAGGCTCTTATCCGCTCCCGGTCAATAAAGTGATCCATGATATACGCGCCCATGTTAGGGGCCGTCAGATACAAGTCGAACAAAGAATGATAGTTCCCCATCGCTTGAGCTCGCTGCACCGCCAGGGCGTGACGCACTGCTGGATCGACTTTCTGTTCAGGTGTTAGCTGACCTACGAAAAGATTCAATTCTAAACGAAAGGGTTATGTCAGAGCTGAAGCAAATGCAAAATGTTATCTTACCACTCCGGTTTCGGCCGTGGAGGAGCATTAGAATCCGATAAGCCGTGAATTCTTGCACTTTTCCTGGAATTCCAAGCTCGTATAGTGTCTTGAGAGTGGCTTGACATTGGTTATATTCGACCATGTCACCCTGAGGAAGGCCTTCTAGTGAGGTAAGGTGGCTAGTCAATGGAGAGAAACGACTCACGCTTTCAAGCGCCATACGGGCATGTATTTCGTAGACCTGCACTGTGAAATCAGTCTTCAGGCGCTGAACCTGGTAAGGAAGCGCGATGACCACATATCCAAGTGATGAATGAATGTGACGCACAGTGAGATCCTGTCGAAGGCTCTTGAATTGACTACATATCCAGTTATAATTACATTTTTCCCGCCATCGCTTCTTCAATTTCACGAGGGTTTTTTGTAGAACTGCATATGGGCGGATTTGTTCTGGCTTTGGCTCCTGTTTGAATCCAGAAAGCGTCACGTCAAAGGAACAACTGGCATATCTGAAGTGGCACTGACTGCAGTCAACCGTAGGTAATCTTTGAATATTTCTTGTGATGTTCCAACAATCGTGAAACGATCCCACTCAAGAACATTCTAAAAAGTGGCGTCGATCAGTCTCACAGCCGAAGAAAGCAGAGCGACGCACTGGGTCAGCCTCAGGTTCATCAGAGCCTCCGTACGGTGATCCACTACGTGATAATGACATATCCCTGAAAAGGTGGGTTGTATGTTGATTGACCTTGAGAGCATTTTGGTCTCGCAAATGTTTTGTCCTTTCGAGTTCATGTTCGCGCTGAAATCGCTGTGCTCGAAGGTTGAGTGCAGCCTGGTCATTTGGATCGAAAGTTCGGGAAGTATTGGCATTTTTCTGAGCATTTTTCTTGGCCTTCTTGTTAGAAACAGCTGGATCATTTCTGAGGCAATGTCTTAGAAATGGAAAATGGCACATCAAAAGGATTCAAGGCTCCTTACGTCTTGCGCTTGAGGGTATTGTTGCTAAAAGAGGGAGGGGGCTTCGGCAACAGACTGGTAGTGAGGAAATAGTGAGTAAAAATGGTGCCCTGCTTCAAGAAACGTGAATTTTTTGACCTCTTGAGTTGTACTCCATTCCAATCGGTCGTCCACAGGGCGTGGGCAGCGAAAGCATCAGCAATTACCTGTCTAAGTTCAGCCTGTGCTTCAGTTCTGTTGCTTTCCGTCATTTGGCCGAGGCATTTGGCGACCCAATCCCTAGAAATTGACTCGTCAGCCAATACCGTCAGCATTGCTCAAAGTCAATACCCACTTCAACGGCGGAGGCCACGATTCGGAAGACATTGCGGTATAAGAGGGCCTGTGTGGGTAAACGAATATGGAAGAAATGAAGATAGGGTACACAATAGAGGCGGTCTGATGTGCCGTCCAGAGAAAGTGTGTTGTATAAATAATGCAAAATAACTTATGTTAATGGCCCCAGTATAATGTGAATTTGTGTGCCAGCGACGAAAATATAAACAGTTGTCACATCCAAGGCCTCACTAACATGTTTTTCCCTTTCTTCTCCCCCCCCCCATAATTGCTTACCTGCGAACCAATGACACCATCTAATTCTGAAGGATAACTTCAAATTTCGAAAGTCAAATAACACCTCAAAATAGCACGACAGGTACTTCTCACAAATTTTCCACATGCTTACCTTCAGTGTTTGGGTTAACCATGAACGCTCAAAACTACGCTACACACTGGACATACTTAGCGAATCTTGTAACATATGGCGGGAGGGAACTTCCAAGACTATTAGTCTATCAAACCCTATCACAATTATTCCAACTTCTAATGGGTTTTATCTACAGGAGGAGTATACTCTGCAGAACGACATTAGTGTTAACGGACGGGGAGTAGAGAAAAGGCACTGACGAATCTTCCTGTTCTTAATGGGAGACCACTTGAAACGCTTCACGTAGAGACTGAGTAAAGTGAGGGCAGAGAAAATGATAACGGCCTTGATGCCATATTTCTTCCTCTCATCGTGCTCGGGCTCAGCAGCCCAGCTAAGGAAAGTGGTGACATCCTTGGCCATCTGCGATGTTGTGGCAGGGGTTCCTGAGCAAGCATAACGTCAACAATGGAAAAGATATGAAAAAGTTGGAAGATACCATCTTCATATTCAACGAGCCCGTCGAAAAGAACACGGGCCATGGAGATGGCACCACCAGGGAAGTAAGGGTTGTAGTTCATGCCCTCACGGATCTCGACGCCAGCCGGAGGGTCAATGTAACCGGTTAAAAGGGAGAAGATGTAGTCCTACAGCAACATGTCAGTTTCCGTGCCATAGAGTGAGAAATTTGATGGCTTACAGCACCGCCGTGACGGGCCTTGACGATTAAGCTCAAGTCAGGAGGTAGGGCACCAGCATTGCCCGCACGAGCGGCCTCCTCATTGGGGTATGGGGGAGGCATGTAGTCCGCAAGTTTTCCTGGGCGTTGGAACATCTCACCCTCCGAGTTGGGGCCATCAGTATATTCTACCTCCTCCGCCATGGCCTTCACTTCATCCGCAGTGTGCGAGACACCAACGAGGTTGCGCCAAGCAATGCGATCGAGAGAATGGCACGCAGCGCAAACTTCGCGGTAGACTTGATATCCACGGCGGATACTGATGAATGGTTCATGGTTAGATGTGTTCAAAACCGCCAGGTTTCGGAGTTGGGCATACCTTGCATGGTCAAAGGTGTCAACAAGACCTTTGTGAGACCAGGGGTATGCAGCGGGATGGAGGCCTTCGTCGCTAAGATGCCCTGCGTGGACTTCGCCGATGAAGGGTAGAGTGCCGTAGAGGTGAGTGTACCATGCTATGGTACCGGCAGTGAACAGTCCGACGGATGCGAGAGTAGCACGAGAGTTGAGGACGGCCTGCATAGGTCTTCGGGCTAAGTTACAAAGGAGTCTAGCACGACACTAACCTCGAATCCAGCAGAGGAAGTGGAACTAGTCGAAGCAAAGCGAACCTATGACCACGAGTCAGGAGAGGCTGTTTTTGACATAAAAAGATGCACAAACCGGTGCAGAACGCGCCGCCGAGAATAGAGTCGTCGAGCGCATGGCTCCAGCGTTGGCAGCCTTCTTCAAGGCTCCCGCAGACAGCCTCGACAGCATTTTGGGTGCAGGTTTTTCGGAGAGGAAGGAACAATTTCGTGGAGGTCACGCGTGACCCATATCAACGGGGTGAACCGGAGACCCCGCCCAGCCAATCACAGCGACTGTATTCTCCGATCGCATCTCAAAACGGACGCCCGAACGCTATTCAGCTAATGGACAAGTGCGTGCAGTTGTAACGGCATACACTGAGAGCAATTACTATGGATTTGTGGCCAAAATCATTAATTTCATACAGACGTGCAGCTTGAATACGATCATGGTCAATAACATTCGGTGAATGGCTATTGCAACTATTGCTCAACGATCAGGATGGCGTGATGTATATACAATGAGAACAGTATACGCTAAAGGTAAGTGTTGGAAAAAAACAGTAGAGAGACCGTAAAGAATTGTCCCAGAGCCGCCAGTTCTTCTCAGAAAAGGCAGTCGCAAATCTCTGTATCAACTTTTCAGCTCAGTTCCAGTTTGAAGGAAACAGGCTACCCACCCTCTGCACAGCAGCATAAACAGATACCCGCCAAGCATGCCATGCAACCTGTCTCCGCACCGCCGGAGCTCTTCTGAGGGGCTTGTTGACTTAGTGGAGACAGAATCAGTACCATTTGTAAAATCGACTTCGTTGCGTGACTCACACGTAAACAGGCTGTGGACCGGGATTAGGCTGATATCCTTGCTGAGGATAGCCCTGTTGAGGGTATCCTTGCTGACCACCGTACTGGGGATAACCCTGTTGCTGGTACGAAGGCTGGGGTTGCTGGAGGAGGGCTTGTCAATCTGGAAGGCAGCTCGATACTGGACTAGGTTACCTGTGGATAGTAGCCACCTTGCTGTCCAGGAGGAGGACCTGCAAGATTGCTGATTAGAATTTTGAAACAGGCATACGTCCATAAAGAGAATTGATCGACAGCTGAGTGCTGAGAAGTCGCAATGTTTACAAGGGCCGTGCACTAGAACCTGGATACCAATTGCACTAAAAACAAAGTCTGGAAACAGCGCGGCTTTGCAAAGACAATATCCAATATCGGCGCAACGTAGGTGAAGTTACAAAGTCCACAGTCGTGGCCTTTTACAGAAGCGAAAGTCCTACTCACCCTGTGGTGGATAGTACTGGCCCTGGCCAGGAGGAGGGCCTGCTGGGGGTGCGTAGTTAGGTTGTTGCTTCCCGTAATAGTCGTCAGCACTCATGATGAATGCAAAAGAGGGTGAAGTGAAAGACAAGCCTTTATTTGTCTACGTTTATTGCGGAGTTATCTACTTGCAATGCTTAAAATGATGCCACACGTGCCATCTAAATCTGCCAAGACACTTTTGCCATTGGACATCTTACCAACACACTGAATCTCCAGCTGCTACGCGTTACCCAGCCAGTCACCCCTGTGGGCGATACATTGATAATACATAGCACATCATGATAATAGGTGGCACATCCCATAAGGTACGTCATAGGATTCAGGCGCTGCAACCACGTGGCGCGCCACAAGTACAAGGTCAACCAAAGCAAATAGAGGAATGAGATATAAACAATAATACACTAAGAGTGTCGACGGTCCCAAAAACAGAGGTATGTAGCAAAGGAGTCAATTTTCCCTGGTCAGGAAAGGAACGGTGGTTGCGGTGAGATATCATCCAGGAAGCTCAAATTAGCGCTTGATAGCGAATGAACGAAGGTTGGAACGAAGGTTGGAAAAATCAGAGAATGAATGAATAGAGTCTAAATGTTTTGTGACATGAAGGAAAACATCCGGGCGCCCTGGCGGAGGAACGAAGTGGTCAAGCGTGTTCGTGCTTCTCAAAACAACTAATTAGCCCTCACACAAGGAAAGCTGTGATAGCTTACGAGCCGCTGTATATTGAGAATAGGGAAGGACATCAAAAGATTGTGTCCGGGTTTCAGCGAGAATAACGCCGTGGTCGGATACGCCCATTCCCCCGAAGGGGTCGGTTCTTTTAGACAATTACTTGGCTTAGTAGCTAACCGTGGTGGATGAAATGGCCTGTCAGCTTACCTTGATATTTTCATGACAGAGACGCCTATCTGGAACCGACCGCGCCAGCGGATGCTGACATCCGGGAAAATGAAAAATAGGCCCATGTTGCCTTGAAGGTCCTCCAACTGATCTATGGAGGATACCAGGTTGCCGTAGAGCAAGGGCGGATAGCTGGCGATCGAAGAGCCCATATCCAGGGCAGTCAACCCGTCATCAGTGAAGAGGGACAGGTGCGCAATTAGGAAAGGAAGCTCTGCTTCACTATTGTATTTGTACTTTCAGTCATCGGATGCGCGAGTTTAGGAATCTGTTCACATACGGCACCACGGAGTTACCACAGGAGTCTCGGACCGTCAGACGCGCAATAATCGGTGGGGTTAAGGGGAGTCGTGAAAGATTGTTATGTCCAAATTCTGCCGTCTTCTGCGGCTGCTGTACAATCTCAAGGTGATAGGTCCTAATTAATAGGAAGGTGAGATAGCTTTCATCCGGCAGAGAGAAACCCAGTTGTTTCACCTTGCGTACGGATCCGTCAGTAGAGAGGAGATCTGAATGCGAGGTGGCCTACGTATGACGTGAGGAGTATACGGTGAAGTACCCGGCGATGAATTGTGGATCGACTCAGGACTGCGACTTGAGGAAGAGCGGCTGTCTGATGAAAATGCGAACGAAATGATTGAAGAAGGTGACGAAAGTTGATCACTAAAAGGTGGGCATAGATGCTTTTCTAGTCCTCTGCGCCGACTATGCAGCTTGATACATCTACAGAGTAGCAATGGGCCATAGTATGGGTGTAAAACATGATGGAACACCTTGACGACATCAAAATGCAAGATGCGCTGGGTTTAATAGCAGTCAAAAATCATGTGAACAGTGGGGAATAGTTTAGCATACCCTCGGTAGACTGTGAGTTCGTTTGGCCCATTTGCGCCGCGTTGTTGAGGGTCCATCTGATATCGAGGCAAATGCCGGAAATCGATAAAAAACTTCAAATAAGTTCGGTAAGTTCGGTTTGGAGCCATACGGTGTTCCTGGAATGTCCAGACTTTTGGGATCGACAACACCCATAAACGTTAGTAATCAGTGAATGAGGTGAACCCTGGAAAGAGGCTTAAGATTGATCGATTTGGGTCGCGATAGGGAGGTCGTTGCGGAGCGAACGACCCTTTATAGATTTTGTGCGAGGGGTGTGTAATACGATACCAACGGAATATCAACGAGGCGAGAATCATCCACAGTTCTGGACATATGTCAAATCGCGACCCCACATCAGGAACTTGACTACTCGCCAAACTGGCGGGTTGGAGATTCTTTGCTGGTAAAAACAGTTTAAGGGGCGTCCTTAGCATATTACTCGTAGATCAGCCAATAATGGATATCCAGATTAAGGGAGAGATTAAGGTTATAAATTACAGATAGCAAAAGCTCAAAGATTCTTCTTGACGTGGCTCCAGAGTCCTGCCATGCCTGACATGAAAGCTGCCGCCGCAATCGCAGGCTTTACTCCAGCTAGTGAGAAGAAAAGTTAGAGCAAATGCAAGGCTACATATAATACGTAAAGCGTACCGGTCGACTTGAACAAAGCACCCGTCACTGCACCAGCCCCCATACTCCCAAGAGTGTCGTGCTTACCCCGCATGGCATCAATAGTTGAATTAACTCCGTTGTAGAGGAGGGCTAAAACAGGCGGATGATGTGAGCACATCACTGATACGATACTGAAATAAGCAGGGACCCACCAAGGACACCAGCTGAATTCCCAATAAAGGTTCCCCTTCGTGTGACGGAATTTAGAACACTATTGATCCGCAAACGGGCATTGGATACAGCGAGTGGTCGCTGTGCTCCTTCGCGTACCCCCCATGCACCACCAAGGGCGAGACCTAAGAAAACGGGGTGAGCATGTGATGGTAAAGAACAATAAGACAGGCCTAAGATGGGTCGGCCGAGACGTCAAGATAAGGTGAGAGGTCCAGGGAGCAAACAAGGCGCGAAGCGAGAACGGCACTCGCTAATCAAGTAATTTGAAAGAGATCTAAAACGTACCACTGAGATACATGGTCCCGGTCCCATAACAAAGGTCGTCACTCCACCCCCGTGAGGGAATTGCCGTACCAGACCCAGGAAGCTCGCTTTTCTTGTCGTCATCAAGAAGTAGGTAGTCTAATTTGTCACCCAGGTCTGCCAGTGGGTGGAGTTTTGCGGGGTCATAAGCCGCCATGAGGAAGTCGGAGGCAGTCACGGCATCACCGGACGTCGTGGGTGCACCCTCTGACCGCGAGAAGCTCGCGGTTCTAAGATATTCAGAGGGGTTGGAGGAGGAGGA
>JABCKO010023779.1:40347-111785 GCA_018855915.1 Tephrocybe sp. NHM501043
CTTCAAGGTTCCGATCACCGTCTGGTAGAGTTCCCCACCCCTCCCCTACCCACCTAGAGGACTCTCCACCCCTCGATCTTACCATTATTCCAGCCCCACACCATTAACAGTAAGCAAGATGCTGAAATTGCATAGCTTCTGATATGAGATCTGATCAGTTACAATTATTTTCTGTATTAAATAAAATATAACATGTCGTTTTATTGTTTGGAAAGATGGGGACTGCACCCACAGTAATTTAAAAGGAAGGTAAGGGCAAAGAGCTCGCCCTAGTCACAGAATCTGATATTAGATATGCTTGGATATGCTGTGCTACTTAGTGTTAAGAACCAAGTGCCTTCATCCTTGCCTCAGCAGCCCGCGCCCTTCTCTCCCTTTCCACCTTGGCACGCATCTCAGGCGTCAAGCCTGACACGCCTTCTCCCGCGCCGGCGGCACCGCCTAATCGACGGGAAACTGAATCTGACTGCGGGACCGGCCGCTTCGGTGCCTCCGGTACCGATTCAGGCAACGAATGGTCTTTCTCCTTCTCGCGCTCCCGGGCCTCTCTTTCCTTAACTCGGTCTTTCAGCCCCTTCCTCCTCCCCTTCTTCTTCTCATCCTGCTCCTGTTCCATCTGTTTGCTCAATACACTAGGCACACGCCCTGCCCCTAGCCAGTCCCACCTGTCTGGGTGCGCAGCTGCAGAGCGCCGGAAAACGTTTCTAACACCCTTGGAACGCGCTAGATCGTATGCAGTCCGCCTGCCCCCCTTCACCGGTGTCCTTGGTGAATCAGATGAGTCTGATCGGTCCCCTCCTTCATCGGTATCATCTGGGTCGTCGAATTTGGGATTGGGAACGGGAATGGTGGGATCAGCATGAGCCTCGTCAAGGAGCCAGCGAGTGAGGTCTTCGTGGCCTGCCTGTGTAGCGGCCTGGAGGAGGGTGACGCGACGCTCTCCTGTCCATTCCGGTATCCGGACGTCAATAGATCCAAATGTTGGGCCCTCACGCTCCCAAAATGATTTTAGAATCTCGAGGCGACCCTTCGTGACCATCTCGAGAAGTCGAGACCATTTCTCTCGCAACGCTTCTTCTTCCTTCGACATTTTCACAGGTTTTGGCTTTTCAGGTTCGAATCCAGGTGCAGTGGGAACAGACTTCGGTTTTGGCAGGGATTGTATATACGCCTCATCCTGTTCTCGAAGAGCCTCCTCTGTGAAGTGAGTGACCTTGACCCTCGTCAATTCAAGCAGGCAGCGTGCAAGTTCTGATTGAGTCTTGAAAATATGGGTTAAATATGTTAACAGAGATAATGGACAACGTACTGGACGTCGAGTTGGGAAAGGGAATGTTCGTAAGCGGTCGTCCCCTCTCGATATGAGGGCGTCGTCGTATCCAATAAAGATCTTACGATTGGATCCGCTGGCTCTTATCCATATTCTTTCACAGGCATTGAGTTCTTCAGCCCACTCCATCAGCAAGTGGCGTATATCCTAGCGAGCCAATGTAGTCAGTAATAAGCGGTAAAGGAAGATGTGGTGCAATGTACGTCACGCAAGGATTGTTCTCCGTAACGACGCAGCTGGGCACCAGCACTTTTCGCATTCCCTTTTGCATTGTCATTTGTAGATTGACCTCCGCCTTGCTTCCTCCGTGCTATGTGGTGGATAAATGTTATATTTTGTCAACTTATACACTGGGCCAGGTAACGCACTAGTATAACGATGGAAGGTTTTGTGGAGGAGAACTTCTGTGTCTGGTCTAGGTTTTTGCGTCTTCTTTTTCCTACTCTTGCCCTCATCACCTTCATCCTCAGCGGGACGGCTTACCCGCACAATTGCACCAGCGAAGTGGCCGCCTGCAACCATGAACATAGCCCATGTACGCCCCTCTTCGGAGCTCTGCTGCATGTCTCGCAGTTCTTCATGGTAGTTAGAGGTGTCTTTGGGATCGGAATATAAAGCCTTGTATACACCGATTTGTGTGGATGGAGGAGAATGGAACCAGGTAAGAGCAGTTTGTGGGACGTTGCGCGTTCGATCGTCATCGGAAGAGTATGATCTTGTTTTACGTTTCGTCTTGTTGACGAGATTGTCAATGGTATCGGTATCTGAAGAGTCGTCGCCCTCAGATGATGATTCAGAGCCAGAGAGCGAATCCTCGAGAGCTAAAGACAGTTAATAATGCATATGAAGGCGCAAATGGTAATAATGCACCTTCCACTAGCTGAGAGAAAACTGATTCGGTGACCGATGTCCCGCCCGCGAGACGCGTTTTGACGTTGTATCGATGCCAATCGGAACGAAAGTGGGCGCGTTGATCATCCAAGGTAACAAAAGCCGCTCCTTCGCAAACATTGCACGTCCGTGGCCCACTAGTTGCAGAAGCAACAAAGGGTTCAGGTGATGCTGACCTTGAAGGTTGAGATATGGCAGTTAGATTCCGTGGTGTCGATGTATCCAGGAGTTCCGCAGGAAGCGAGTAAACGTGATAATGAGAAGGTGGAAACACCATGACGGGTATCGTCCAAAGAGAGCAAGAATTATTGTGAAGTCTTTGGAATTATCAAGCTTTATATGCGGTGGTAGATGACTGTACAGGCTGTGGCGAAGCAGGTCAAGAGTCAACGTGTGTCATTCAGACTCAAAAAAGCGGTTACGCTCGGATCTCCCAGAGCGGATACCGGAGATCGACGCGTGTCATCAATTTAACGGTCCACGTTGCCGCATAGTTTGACAACGCGACTTGCATCCCTCTATAACTACCAATGGTCTCCTCTGCCTTCGCTGACCGCCCGCAAAAGAAGCTGGTCTTGTTCGATGTCGACGGAACTCTGACTCTGGCGCGTCAGGTATCCAATTGAGAGCTCCTGGTCCTGGAATTGCATGATGTATCTGATCTTTCTTCCAGGGTGTGAAGAAGGAGATGGTCGAGACTTTGCGCGATCTAAGGAAGAAGGTAGTTATTGGATTTGTAGGTGGATCTGATCTTGTAAAAATATCCGAGCAACTACTCTGGGAAGGAACCAACCGTACGTTTGAGCGTTGTGCCATAACCTCTCGTCTCATCTGATCGCCATGCAGCCGTGGACTATTTCGACTACGGATTTGCAGAGAACGGCCTTACAGCCTACAAGCTTGGGAAGAAACTCGAATCCCAGTCTTTCATCAAGTTCCTTGGTGAAGGGAAATATAAAACGCTAATCAACTTCGTCCTTCATTATATTGCCGACATGGACATACCTATCAAACGGTTCGTAACCGTTCCTTCCCGTTTGTCGCGCTCCCCTGATGCTCAAATTTTGATTCAGTGGGACTTTTGTTGAATTCAGGAATGGAATGGTGAATATTAGCCCGATTGGTCGTAATGCAACGTACACATTATATCCATTTGTTTCTTCCCATCCGCTTACACACGTTTTCAGTATCGCTGAAAGGCTTGAATTTCAAGCTTACGACCAGGTCAGTCAGAGAAATGAAACTTGACTGCTTCATAATCTCACTACGAGAAATAAAGGAACACGGCCTCAGAGCAGCCTTTGTCAAAGTTCTTCAAGAGAAGTTTGCCGACTACGGTCTGACCTTTTCTATTGGGGGTCAAATATCTTTTGATGTCTTTCCCAATGGCTGGGATAAGACTTACGCATTGAGGCACGTCGAGGATGAAGGCTTTGAAGAGATCCATTTCTTTGGAGACAAGACCTACAAGGCAAGGATTATTCTCACAGATTTGTAAATGAATCTGATGGAAACGTGACAGGGAGGAAATGATTATGAGATCTATGCTGATCCACGTACAATTGGGCATTCTGTGAAAGACCCCGACGACACCAGCCGCATTCTCAAAGAGCTTTTTCAAATTTGATTTAGGATATTCCATTTGGCGGCATCGAAGTTTATCTGAACTAAATGGAAACTTTGGAATTGTCTCCCACATTGTATATCCAATTGTTATCGCGATTCACAGCTGTTGTTGGGATTTTAAGCCCGCCGCCATCGCACTCCGTGTCACCAATCACGGTACTTCTTTCACTTTATTTGCACTCCTCCCCTTCTTATTTCACTATTTCATCTTCGTGGCCTTGGACTGGAGGGAGCTATTTGGACGTCCCTTCTTTACACTTTTATTTTGTGATCCTTTCAATTTGTCTGCTGTCAATATCGTGTACATAACCTGTAAGTACAAACATGATTGCCCTAGCGCGATTGTGAGGGTCCACTGCTATCCCGAGTGAGTGTGAAGGGCTGCTCATTTTAAGAAGATGCCTACGTTGCTCAGACTTCTTAGTTTTCGTCTTGATAGAGGGGTGAATTGAACTCAAATGTCACTGAGTGCAAATGGAGTCAAACAACGCGTTGTGGTGACAAATGATCTGACACGGCTCTACTCTTCCTCATCCTCATCCTTACTACTTCAGCTTCACGTTTTATTTCTTCTCTCTATTGAACCATTACGGCTATAACCACATCTATCGCATTTTTGTTGTTCTACAGCCTATCATGTCGATAATATCATCTCCCAGCAAGGAGAACAAGCCGCTCTCTCGCGCACGGTACGCGTCGTGTCTGGGTGGATCGTCCTGAACGCGTCAAACTTAATGAAAAATATTTTATCTCTACGCTAGGTCAAAACCCGACACAGCTTCAGAACCTGCAACGAAACGTCGCAAACTTGGGCCCGCTGCATCGTTTCAAGGCTCACAGACTCCTGAGTCTTCATTCGCGGATGTTCTGCAAAGGATAAAGGAAGAGGCTGGTGAAGGCAACAGTGAGCACTTTTCTTCTCGTGAACAAGCAATGCGCTGAAAATGCGGTCTTGTACAGTCGCGGAAGGTGGCTCTGATAGTTGGCCCCGACCTCATTTAGCACCATTGAATGAAAAGAAGGACAAGATTGGTGGGACCTTTTGAATTCTTCATCGATCTGAACTCATGACTATCAGTTTTTCAACAAATTGACGTGGAAGAATCGCAAGATGGAGGTGGGGCAGTAACGTTAAGGATGTTTGGTGTGACAGAGGTCTGCTCCACTTTTTTGGAACTGTTCAGGATATTCATGTCACTTCACTTCAGGCTGGCCACAGCGTTCTAGCTCACATCACAGACTTCCTCCCATATTTCTATATTGCTGTTCCACGCGGCTTCACCACAGACGACCTCGATTCATTCAAACGATACCTGAATGTCCGTAACTCGCCACAATCCGTAATCCACGAGAAACTCAAAAACTCTGTAGAACCTCGTGGCAAATGATCCTGTACGGAACGTAGAGTGGTCTGAGAAACGCAGTCTTTGGGGGTATCGAGGCGACGACTGGGTCCCTTTCTTGAAGCTCACTATCGGAGACCCCCGAAGCTTGCCCAAAGTTCGAGATGAGTTCGGCTCAAATTCATTATAGCGTTCCTCTAGCTGACGCTGATAATTACGTGTCTTTGAGCGTGGAGAATGTCGTTTCAATGACCTTTTTGCTGATACGGTTTCAACTTTCGAGAGCAACATTGCGTACACTTTACGGTTCATGATTGATACCAAGGTATGATAGGTACTCAGACATGATTCTGTAAACAACTGACCTATGTCGACAATAGGTCGTAGGCATGAACTGGATAGAGGTTCCAGCAGGAAAATATCAACTCCTTCAAGAGCAACAGAAGAAATCTCATTGTCAGATCGAGATCAATGTCAAGTAAGGTTACTGGGCCATATGGTTAACTGTTATTCACCTTCACCCCTTCTTCCCAGGTGGGATGACTTCATATCACATGCACCAGAAGGAATCTGGTCAAAGATTGCACCGCTACGGATATTGAGCTTCGATATTGAGTGTGCTGGCCGCAAGGGTATCTTCCCTGAGCCTCAAACAGACCCCGTTATCCAGATCGCGAACATGGTGACACGGCAAGGTTCGTTCTTCCACACATGACTGCATGTAATACGTGTAATTACTCAACTATACAGGGGAACAAACTCCCTTCATCCGTAATATCTTCACCCTCAACACGTGCTCCCATATCGTTGGATCTCAGGTGAAATCATACGATGACGAAGCTAAAATGCTTCAAGGATGGTGCGACTTCGTTGAAGAAGTCGACCCAGACGTCGTCATTGGCTACAACATTGCTGGATTCGATTTCCCTTATCTTATGGATAGAGCTAAAGCCTTGAAGGCAAACAAATTCCAATACTTGGGAAGGCTCAAAAGTCTGTCAGACTACTTCTTTCGCCCACACTTGCCCTTATCTTATCTCATTAGACATCAAGACCGAAGTAAAAAACACCCATTTCTCTTCCAAGGCTTATGGCCAGCGCGATTCCAAGGAGACAACACTCGATGGACGACTCCAACTCGATGTGCTGCAGTTCATGCAACGTGAACATAAACTGCGTAGCTATACATTAAATTCAGTCTGCGCGCAATTCCTTGGCGAACAAAAGGAAGACGTACACCACTCTGTCATCACCGAGCTCCAAAATGGTACCCCCGAATCTCGACGACGTTTAGCTGTTTACTGTTTGAAGGTACATCTTCATGTATCCTCATTCCACGAACCAGCTTTTCTGACGTTTGTCTAGGATGCATACTTGCCTCAGCGGTTGCTAGATAAGCTGATGTGTTTTGTGAACTACATTGAAATGGCTCGCGTAACAGGCGTCCCATTCAACTACCTGCTTTCAAGAGGTCAATCTATCAAAGTCTTGTCGCAGCTCTTCCGCAAAGCCAATGCCGATGGATATGTCATTCCTGCACTCAAAGGAGAAGGTGAGCGTTGTGTGTCGACTTTTCATATCACGCCATTCACAGTTTGCACAATAGGTTCCGACGAACAATACGAAGGTGCCACTGTCATCGAGCCTAGGAAGGGCTACTACGACGTTCCCATTGCGACGCTCGATTTCAGTTCGCTTTACCCGTCAATTATGATGGCTCACAATCTGTGCTACACGACACTTCTCGACAAGACCACGATTGACCGCCTTCACCTTGTCAAGGACGTCGACTACATTCAGACACCAAATAATGGTATGTAATCGCTTTTTATCGATTGGTGAACTGAACCGAGACTTTGGCAGATTTGTTTGCGACAGCATCAAGGCGGAAGGGTCTCCTGCCCACCGTGTTGGAAGACCTGATTTCTGCACGTAAACGTGCAAAGGCCGATCTGAAGAACGAGAAAGACCCCTTCAAGCGTGCAGTTTTGGACGGCCGGCAGCTGGCCCTAAAGGTCAGTATCGACGAGGCTTTTCATAATTTTACTCTTATTCTGCCATGTCTATCCGTAGATCAGTGCAAACTCCGTCTACGGATTCACTGGAGCCACCATCGGCAAACTTCCCTGTTTAGCTATCTCATCTAGTGTCACATCGTACGGACGACAGATGATTGAGAAGACCAAACAGGTATGCATTTTTTTTCACCTTGCATGCATGATATCTGGTGATATCTGACTTCAATCTATAACAAAGGAAGTGGAGGCGGAATATTGCATTGCCAACGGACGTTCACATAATGCAGAGATTGTGTACGGTGACACCGATTCTGTCATGGTCAGGTTTGGTCCGACCGACCTTGCGACTGTCATGGCTTTAGGTAAAAGCCCATCTTCGTAACCCAGCGCCTGCCCTCCGATGTTAAATCTATTTTTTATAGGACAAGAAGCTGCGGATTTTGTAACCACCAAATTCGTGAAACCCATCAAACTTGAGTTCGAGAAGGTGTACTTCCCATATTTGCTCATCAGCAAAAAACGTTACGCCGGTCTTTATTGGACGCGGCCTGACAAGTATGACAAGATGGACTCCAAGGGTATCGAGACTGTGCGGAGAGATAACTGTCGACTAGTTTCCACTGTCATTGAGACATGCTTGCACAAGATGTTGATCGACAGGGACGTCAGAGGAGCTCAAGAGTTCGTCGAGTTCAAGTTTGGCTGGTCTAATTGCTTAGCTCACATCATTCAATCTGCAGTTATACGAAGCAAACAATCTCTGATCTTCTGCAGAATAAAGTTGATATGTCACAGCTTGTGATCACAAAAGCTTTGGCGAAAGCCGGTATGTTGTCGTTCGACTGACCGATCGGCCTCCACTAATAACGCATGTTGATTAGATTACGCTGGAAAACAGGCCCATGTAGAATTGGCAGAACGCATGAAACAACGAGACGCAGGTTCTGCTCCTGCCCTTGGAGATCGTGTTGCATATGTTATCATCAAGGGTATCAAAGGTTTGCAGCTTGCCATAGACTGTGAAACAAAAATTGACTTGCTTGTTCTAGGTGCGGCAGCATATGAGAAATCGGAGGATCCCTTATATGTTCTCGAGAACAATCTGCCCATTGACACCAAGTATTACTTGGATAATCAACTGTCGAAACCTCTCATGAGGATCTTCGAGCCAATCCTTGGCGAGAAGGCTTCATCTCTTCGTAGGCTGTGCTGTTTGTTAGCCTGCCCTCTCATCTAACTTACGAACTCAAGTTTCTGGTGATCACACACGAACCATACAAATTGCGACACCTACAGTTGGTGGGTTGATGAAATTCGCTGTCAAGACCGTCACCTGTCTAGGGTGCAAAACACCATTACGCAACAACAACAGTATGAAGAGTGAGTCGCAAGATTTGTTGGTATATGTGCGATTGTAGCTAACGTGGGGCGTGCAAGATGGTGCTGTGTGTAACAATTGCAGATCAAGGATCGGAGAGTTGTATCATAAACAAGTTATGACTACTTCAGAGCTCCAAGTGCGCTTTTCGCGATTGTGGACACAGTGCCAAAGGTGTCAAGGCTCGCTTCATCAAGTGCGTTCACTCTACATGCACATTTTCATTTTATCTCACCCTTGATGTCAAACAGGATGTCTTGTGCACCAGTAAAGATTGCCCGATTTTCTACATGAGGAAAAAGGCACAGAAGGATGTAGAAGACGCCAGCTCTGTCTTGGAGCGCTTCGACGGAGAGACGTGGTGATTTATTATCTCGGTTATCATATCTACACGAGCACGTCCTGTCTTTGATTCTGTGATCTCCGTCTACATCGAGGACCTCATACATTTCACCCTGTGTCTGCCCTGTCTACACTGTAGGTTCGAATCTGTCTCCAATCATATGTACAACTAGTATCATTCGCATGTCATTGTTAGAGGTACTCATAATGCAAAAAAGATGGAACATTTGACGTCAGCACAAATCCTTGTTTTCAAGGGAGCGATCAATGAATATTGAATGCTCAAGAAATCTCAGATACCGTTATACATATGTTGTACGTTATTTTCCTTTATGTAAGATAGAGAAAGGCAAGACGAGTTGAAGATATATATATATAAAGAATACTGGCGATGGCGCCAAGAAGCCCAAATGGATGCACCTGCGGAATTGGCAGGATGAATTTCGGAACCTGAGAATGTTTGTAAAATCTACAGCGCCCAGGTGAGGCTTTGTAGTTGGGGGCGGTGGAACATATCGTGTTGTGTAAGGCCGCCGTCCGAGTCCTTGCGGGAATCGAGAATCCTGGATCTCTTCTTTGTGGCCGTAGAGGAGGGTCATCGGCGGTCACCACATCGAAAAAGAACTGGTTGCCGTGCTGCGTCATACAAGCCATTTTGTCCGTCGGATATCATGACCGTTTTATTTTAGGAGTCCTAGAGACGTTGTGCGGTGGTGCCGAAACGTTTTCAATACCAGACGGTGTGCCCGATTCATGACTTTGGGATTTCGATAGTGTCGGGGGTCTTGGAGAATCTGGTTTCGTGGGCCTGGCCGGGGCGGTGGCTGTATTCACAGATAATACTACAGTGAAGGCCAGGGACACCAAATAATAACAGCGCAATCGTTTGCAGAAGGTACGACGTAAATTGGGCGTTTTTACGTAGTATGAGGCGTCGTGACCAGAGCGGACGAATAAGCCGACGATGGAGGTTGACCGACGCCGGTGGGCTGACCGGCAGCGAGCTGAAAGTGAGGAAGGCATTAATAAGATGATCAATGTCAACTGGGGAGATGGCTAGAAGTCGGTCGAGGTTCCATATTGCGAGGATGACCATGGCCAAAACTGAGGGGCCGAGCGGACACTACCTTCCGGCTCCTAGGGAGGAGAGGGACAGCAATCCACCAGGCAGAAGATAAGTCTGAGCGCTATCGAGGCTTGGATCTCTGGGTGTTCGTCTCTGCGGGCATTGTGCTGCGAAGGATATCAATGTGCGTCACAATTAGAAGACAACGGTGCAACGCGTTCGTCACGTGTATCCGATCAAGCGGCGTTTAAACCTTATTTGTGGAACTGTATAGCGGGCTGAGAGACGATTCAGCCAAAAATAATTTGGGTGACCGCATCCTCAAGCTCATCGCCGCCACCGACACCGACACATCCAATGGCCCCCACAAAAAAGTCCAAGGCAGCCAAGTCCTCCGAGTCCATCTCGGCCAGGCTCGCCCTTGTCGTCAAGTCGGGCAAGTACAGCCTCGGCTACAAGTCCGCTCTCAAGCAGATGCGCTCCGGCAAAGGTGAGCCTTCATTTCGATGTCTCTCGGGGACTGGAGCGTGAGGCTGAGAAGGTCCCTTAAACTGACCACCCTCTTTTCTTACAGCCAAGCTCGTTTTAATCGCTGGTAACTGCCCTCCTCTCCGTAAATCTGAGCTGGAGTACTACGCCATGTTGTCCAAAACTACCGTGCACCACTTCGCCGGTACCAACGTCGCCCTCGGCACAGCAGCTGGAAAGCTCTTCCGCGTTGGGTAAGTTGTACATATGATTTACATTATGATGAGATTCTGACATCTAATCAGTGTCATGACCGTCACCGACCAGGGTGACTCTGACCTCCTCAACTTCGCTGAGGGCAACGCCGCATAAGTGTGGATTGCTGATTTGTTCTTCTCTATACATTATGTTGCTATGATACATATGCAATGATGAGACGTGCATTTCACCTTACCTCTCCCCCCGCGTTTTCCTTGAGAATGAAAGACCTCGACAAGTACTTGAGAAGATAACGAAAAGCTGAATTCATCTACAACAATGCTGGCGTCATCTCTATTATTGAATGAGGGCCCCGTGCTGTATAGTCCGCCTTCGAGACGTAATTCCTTGCGTCGTTGAAAATGATCTACGCGCAAAATGAAGCCTGAAACGGTTGTTCGAGGGAGAACGACTCACTTTCGCTGCTATACTTGACCCCAGGAAGCACGCCAGTCCATTCCCGGTATCCCGATATTCAGGGAAGTACTCTGGTATGTTCAAAACACGGGTATACCGCGGTTGCACGTCTGTCTGCAGATCAGGAGTCACCACATATGGCGCAACGCGAGATTGAAGCGCAATTCCAATGCCTAATGAAAACAGTGGCGTGAGGGTCAGATCTATTGTCGTTGATTGCGACGTACCCCTGACGTGTCTTGTAACGTCTCCTGTGACGACGATACCTGCCCACAATGATTGTCGTAGGTCAACATCTATTTGCCCAACTACGATGCCAACAGCTTCCTGCAGAGGGAGCGGCCGCACTGCGTTCGCTACGGGAGAACTGCCGGGCAGCCCATTGAGCAGGGTTGGGTCGAACAAAGGCTCGCACAAGCGGTGCCTCTCCTTTCCCAAAGTCAACGAATGTTCGCGGAATTGAACAGTCAAAAGGTCAAGAGCCTCAATCTCGCGGGCACGAGCTTGCTCAGCAGCTGAAGCCTTCGCCGTGGCCTTCTTTTTCATGCCGCTTTCAATAACAGCTTTTTCCTTGCCTGCCATAACAATAGCGGCAATGTCTGTCACACCATCATCCTCCACCAGTGCCGTCTCGCCGTCTGAAGGCACTTTGACATGTCCATCTGTCCAGAGTTGTTTAACTAGGTCCAAAAGGTTTGAATGAAGGACTTCGGAATCCAGGGGATTTTCGGGAGGCGAGAGTGTCGCCACAAGGGACTGATTGGATTTCAGGATGTTTGCGAGATAGTTTTGGCAATCGCGCATGCCGAGAGGAATGGTTGTTCGCGGATGATGCAGAGTCATCCCATCCGATATGGGGGTAATGTCTGTTTTCTCCTCGTCGATGTCTACCACAACACCATTCAGGCTGTTCGAGGCGTACATCTGGGCGACTGGCCGCTCAATGATCGCAAGGCCGGCAGTGTTGAAGCGCTCGAAGAATATCTGGCATGCCCTTTCGTATGTGTTTCTTTCCAGCCCGGGGAATATCGACAAGAGCACTGGAGACTCATTTTGCACACGTCTTCGTTGCAGCTGATTGAAGAGGATGTATTTCCTGGACATGATTAGTTAAGGGTGATATCCTCAATGGAAAGCAAACACACCAGATTGCTTCAGCCTGCGTCCAGTCACGGACGTCTCCATCTGCAAATGGCCAGGAGATAGATATGTCTTGCCCTGCCACAAGAGCTTCGTCGAGAGCGGTACCAACCAGATAGTCGTTAACAGACGCATTCGGTTCATAATGCTGGGGAAAAGCAGAAACACGACTTGTGTTGGCAACTTTTGGCTTTGCAGCGTTGTCACCAGGTGCAATGGGCTGCTGAGCTTTGTTCAAGTGTTCCCCCGACGCGTTTCTTCGCAAACCTACGCGTGCAAGGATTTCCTAAGGTTGTTAGGGTCAACAAACATTGATTTGGCACAGTAAATGGGCGCACCACAGAGGGAGTCTTGAGGAGGTCATGCAGACCAAGTCCAGCACGGACTTTCGTCCTGGCGGTCTCGATAATGACTACATTGAGATCTCGAAACGACATGGCTGGATGAACGCCGATATTTGCCCTTGCTTGTTTCCCAAGGTTCATCAAGAACAATTTAGGCAAACCCATTGACAGGATCGTATGATGTTTCTCCAAGTCAACCACCTCCATGTACACGCCCGTTGAAATTCCACAGGACATTTCAAAGCCCTTCACGGACTACTCGAGATGGAGACTGCTCGTTAATGACGGTGGGCGCCACACCTGGCACTACCTCAGAACAGACGAGGAGTGTGAAGCATGGCCTCAGAACTCCGTGGACAAATTTTGGCTAGGGATGGACCTCGTACGAATGCACCTACCAAAACTTGGCTTTTAACGATCTGACATCATTGGCGCGTAGAACCTGCCCGATCTTCCCCCAGCAAAAACACCACTCGAGGCTGCGCGAAATGGATATACGTTCTACAAGCACCTGCAGTCTCACGATGGGCACTGGGCAGGAGAATATGGGGGCCCCATGTTTCTTCTTCCTGGGTTTGTCATTGGATCCTATGTCTCTGGCATGAGCTTTACGGAGCAAGAACGTCTAGAAATGATTCGGTATGTCATGAATCGCGCACATCCCGACGATGGTGGCTGGGGAATGTGAGTTTGAGTTATATTGCTTGTGTGATTCATCCAACTGAACGTGTTTCCTAGTCACGTAGAGGGAATCTCAACGGTCTTCGGTACTGGGTTGAATTACACTGCTTTGCGCGTTCTTGGTGTAGATGCTGAACATCCCGTGATGATCAGAGCGCGCGCGACGCTGCATAAACTAGGTGTGTTTATGCGTTCTCACTGTTATTTGTATCCATATCATATTCTAGGTGGTGCTTGTGCCATCCCTGCGTGGGGCAAGTTCTGGTTGTCTCTTTTGAACGTATACGAATGGGAAGGGAACAATCCTGTTCCTCCCGAGCTCTGGTCCGTGCCCATTGTCACCTCTTGAGTATTTATTGAAGTTTTGCATGTACTCCATTGTTTAGGCTTCTACCTGACTGGCTCCCATTTCATCCTCATCGTTGGTGGATACATACGAGAACAGTTTACGTGCCAATGAGCTACTTATACGGAATCAAGTTCAAGATGGAAGAAAATGACTTGATTCTGGCACTGAGACAGGTTACTCACTTTCATTATCTCTTTCCCGTAGCCTCATGTTTTACCAGGAATTATACCCTGAAGACTACTACAAAATCTACTGGCCCAACCAGCGGAATAACGTCTGCAAGGCCGACCTATACGCTCCTCATTCTGTCATTTTTGATGCCCTCAACGTAGTGTTGATGAACTACGAGCACTGCGTTATACCCCCTTTGCGCAATGCTGGCGTAGAAAGAGCATATGAACTGATCGTACTTGAAGACGAGAACACTAGCTACCAAACCCTCGCCCCCGTTTCCAAAATGTTTAACCTTATTGCTCGTGTGCACCGAGAGGGCCCGGAGAGTGATGCTTTTAAACAACACGAGATCAAGCGACATGATTTCATGTGGATTGGGAAGGATGGCATGATGGCCTGTGGTACGAATGGAAGCCAACTTTGGGATATTGGGTTCATTACCCAGGCTCTGGTTGAAACTGGGCTGGCGTACGAGGAAGACAACAAGGAAAGCCTTTTAAAGGCATTGGAGTGGCTTGATGACGCGCAAATTCGGGAGGATCCTAAGCACTATCACACGTCCTATCGTCACACTACAAAGGGTGCATGGGGCTTCAGGTAAATGTTTCATCTTTGGCACCCGATCACATACTGATGGGACTTTAGCACGAAAGAACAGGGATATACCGTTAGTGATTGTACTGGCGAAGGATTGAAATCCGTGATGTACCTTCAGAACCACCTTGAGTAAGCCCTTCCTCTGCTGCTGATCTATTTCGACTGTGTCCTTATTCTCTTGTCAGCTTTACACCGAAGCCTATCTCGGAACGGCGAATGTGTGACGCCATTGACGTGATGCTCACTTTGCAAAACCCCAATGGAGGTTTCGCGAGCTACGAGCCCATTCGTGGCCCGAAGTGGCTAGAATGGCTAAGCCCAGCTGAAGTCTTTGGTTCGTGGCTTAACATGATGTTTCGACCCGTGGAACCCTCATCATTATTAAACCCACAGGTGACATAATGACGGAATATTGTTACCCTGAGTGCACGACCTCGGTCATTACCTCACTTTCAATCTTCCGCAAACACTACCCCGAATATCGTAAAGCGGACATTGAGTTCGTATCCCTCGCCTGGATAGTCGCAATCAACTAATGCCTTCAATGTAGTAAAACCATTCGCCATGCCATCAAATACCTCCACGACGCTCAGTATCCCCACGGGGGCTGGTTGGGATCGTGGGGTATCTGTTTCACGTATGCAACGCAGTTCGCCCTCGAAAGCCTCTCTTTGGTCGGGGAAACCTACGCGACCAGCGAACGCTCACGAAGAGCGTGTGAGTTCCTCATCAGTAAACAACGAGAGGATGGTGGCTGGGGAGAAAGTTACTTGGTACGTTACGTTACAGTTCGTGTCAGCCGTTGCTGCCATCATGGTCTAAACTTGTAGTTGCTTCCCCTAGTCCTGCGAACGTATGGAATGGGTTGAACATGCAGAGTCGCAGTCTGTGCAAACATGTTGGGCTGTTATGTCGCTCATGTACGCCCAGTACCCATACCCGGAGCCCATTGAACGTGGAGTCAAGCTTGTTATGTCACGACAACGGCCGGTAAGCCCTTTCTCTATCATTGAATCAAAGTGCCCTAACGCCGCATCAGGATGGTTCATGGCCGCAAGAAGCCATCGAGGGAGTTTTCAACAAGACATGTGCCATCGCATACCCCAACTTCAAATTCGCGTTCCCGATTTGGATGCTTGGAAAGGCTGAAAAATATCTCGTTGACCTCGAATCTCGACCAGTCAACAATGTAAAGGCTAACGGGAACCGCTAATATATTGTATACATGCGACTCGGTATTAGGACAGTATTTCGATTGTGTTTCTCTCCATTCGTGTGATTTTCTATGTCGTCGAGATTTCTCATGTAAATTGTAGGTGTTTTATTAATTTACTTGAGTAAACAAAAGCAAGAACAAAAGTTAAGCTTCAAGAAGATTGTCAAAGATTGTCTTTTTAGGCCTTGCGCCGCGCTAGCAGTGGCAATTGAAAACCCAGCACTTCCTTTCTTCTGGTTATATTACAGAACACAGACCACCAAAAGCCAAGTGGGGGGTACGGTAAATTATTCAACGTTGCCCATTTACCGGTGTCTATGAACAACGTCCCATGCGAACAATTATGGGTATCCTTGTTCTGCTTTGGTACACTCAGGTACGATAACTGGCCACATGTCCGACACACGGGTTAACGTGACACAACATCCACACAAGACAAGGCTCACAGAACAACAACAGTAGACCCTTTTAAAGAACGCCATATTTAGTTCTTGGTTGTCCATCGAGAACCCTGTATTGTACCATACCACTTACGACCTTGTTCAAAAAATCTCACCTCTTTCACTCCTCTTCGACAAAAATGTTGAGCCACGGAAATCTCGCTGTCGCCGTTGTCCAACGCCAGGTTATGGTCGTCCAAGGTGAGCGGCGTGGTACCAGGCTGTTTTTACCCAAACGTTTACTAGTCACTGAGTGCATCGGCGCCACTTCCCTAGCCACCCGAACACACGCTCGGCGTGATAGATACCTCGATGTGCAGACCTATACTCTCTTCGGAGATCGTGTTTTTCTTTCGAGTCCAGTTCCAAACGCCCGTATTGCGCCGTCCGACATCCTCACTATCTTTCCCTCGACAGACGATGTATACGTGCCGGAGGAGGGAATGCTCGAGTTGCCCCAACAGGCATTTTTTGAATTCATCGAGTTGAGCTCTCGTCATCAAAAGCGCTGCGAAAAGCTATGGAGCACTTGGATAGGCCAATGATATGCGTCGGTCATCATCACAAACTCATTTCTCTGAATAGAAGCGACCTTCTCACATACGCCTCGACCTCTCGTTCATCTCGAAACATTGTAGCCTTAGACCCTCACAACTTACTAACCCCTCTGTATCTATAGACTCGATTTCTGTTTGCAAATGACTGCCATCCCCTTCACCTCACCTTTGTTTCTCTAAACATTGTAGCAATAGTACACTTTATATGCCGGTTCATTATATTAATCATGCACCCTCTCTATTCGCACTTAGGTAAGTAATGTGACGCGTTCTCCTGCCCCACTCTGTCCATCGCTTCGGCCAAGTAGTGTGAAATTGTTGATCAATAGTACAACATGGAATTATGGACTGATAGTGAAATTCTTAAGTTAAAATCTGGAAGGCCTAAATGACACGAGTCAAGGGGGAAGGTCTTGCTCAAATTGATTGAGTTGCGTCAGGATCCCGATATATCTAGTCACCAGTTCAGCTAATTGTCGTCAAAGCAGGGAGGGAGAGAAAGGGACCGACCTGCAAATCCCAAATGTTTCCAATCTTCTTCTCACCCTCGTGTTCATCGACTTCTCGCTCAACTTCGAGCCCCCCCACAGCTGATTCAAGCTTGAGACCCTGCTCATTTGCCAGATGCAGAAGGCAAATGAAGCAGAAACTTGTGCTAATCTCTTCCAATTTCTCTCGAGGATACGAACTCTGCAGGCCCGATATGACTTGACTGAACTGCCGGGCATCATGAGGATCCGTCGGGGGAGGTAGCGAGTCATCCACATCCTGGAAATCCGAGTAAAACGAGGTTTAACAAGTAGATAGAATTTCCTACCATGTTTGCATCGTCATCGCCATCTTTGGTCGGCGGCGCCACAGCAATGTCCAAACCACGCCATATATTGTCCTTCAACCTTCGGACGTCAACCCTCTTTGCCCGTTTCGCATAATTGACGAATTCGGGCCTGACTCGTCTTGCCTGTCCTTGAGTTGCAGCGAGCAAATCCTGCTCGCCAGCTTCAGCTTCGGGCGCTCGGACGCCATCACCATCGAATCCATCATCGAATCCGGGCCCATCATCGTAGTCATCGTTGAAGAATTGTGTATTGAAAGGAATAGCACCATCACCTGCTATTAAAATCGGAGTCAGCCAGCGTTGCCTCATTTTCTTGCGAATTGCTCACTATCGTCACCGCCATCATCGCTGTTTCGGCCGGCAGCTTGATCTGCAGCAGCTTGTGCCCAGAAGTCCTCGTCGACCTCCCCATAGCCATCGGTATTCATCCTTACGCTTCGGCCACGCATTTTTAACTGAGGAATGTGTCAGACCAGTGGGAAAGATATGAAGTACCAAGGATGGACGTACGACAAATTTAGGCTTCAGGAACAAAGTGACTAGTTGCTTGCTTGAAAAGTGCATGTCGTCTGGCAATCGGTGATCGTCCCGCTTTTCCTTATCTTTCACCTTCTTTCGACTCTTCTTTGCAGCTGCGCCTGTGCCCGGAAGGTTGATGCCAGCACCCTTCGCGACTGGTGCGAACAGCTCCTTCTGAATCTCCTTTAGATCCTTTTCAGGATCAACCGGAGCCAAAAAGTCGATCCTGAAAGCCTCCTTCTTTTCCCGGCGAGCTTTAGGCTTAGCTGCTCCATCGAGACCTGCTTCCGCTGTGCGTAAATCTGGGTCAACTACTGAGAACGAGCTACGTAAATTGTCACTTACGTCGTCGTATCACTTTCCTCAACTTCCAATGCTCGGGACCAGCCCAGTTCTTGAGAAAATTTTGATCAAAGTAATCCATCATTCCCCCATCCCCGTCGGCATCTGTCATGGCCATGACAAGATCTCTCTCATTAGGGGCACGCCGTGGATCGAAAGGCAGGAAAGGTCCAGCATGGCCTTCACCATCCCTTGTAGGGCCAACGGAGCCGTTCGAGTTGTTCTCCCCGCCATAGTCATCGCCACCCATCATATCGCCACCATAATCCCCTTGGACGGCATCGTCATCAACAAAAAAGTCTTGCTCCGCGCCTCCACCGGCGCCAACGTCCATGTAATCAAGAGCAGCAGGACCGTCATCGTCATCATCGCCATCGCGCGTGTTATCCTGTAAAAATGTTGAATCGTCGAAAGAGAAGGCATCCTTGGAGAATGCGAAACCCTCAAGAGAGTGAGTTATTGCCTTGTCTTCCAATACAGTCAAATCAGGCAGAAAATGTTCTGGGAACTAGTCAGTAAAGACATTCTTTCATAAGGGACTGCTGACTCACTGCGTAGATGTGACAGATCGATCACGTCTCCGGGTTCCTCAACAACCTCCTCGTCCTCGACCTTGCCCATTGAGTCACTCGCATCAAAAACAACTCTCATACCGCCATTGCTCCCAACCCCTAGACTTAAATGATTCATCAGAAGTCCTTGTGCGCCACCTTCGTCAAAGTCTGCGCAGGTTTTCTTGAAAAGCGGGTCGACACTGAACTCAAGCTCCAGTTTTTTACTTTGAAGCTGAGAGGCGTCTTTGGCAAGTGTAGCTGCTGGACCACGAGCTTTCTTCCTTGAGGGATCCCGCTCACCATCACCCTCATCATCATCATCATCGTTATCGACAAGATTGCTCAATAGCTTTCCAGTTTCTGTACCGACGCTATCCACTCGACTCGTCCAAATTTTGACGCATCCATCGAGGGTATATGACGCGCGTTGGAAGTTGATGGAATTGTCGTCATTGTTTCGTAACAGAGACATGTCGTGGAAGTAGTCGATAAGAGCAAAGTTCCAAGAGTTGTTCGGATTGATTTTCTACAGATGGCGCGTTAGAAATGAAGTATCCAAGATGAATCACGTACATTGTCCGTCGCCATTTTCATCCACTCCTCAAAGTTGGAGCTCATCTCATCTTTGGAAATGTTGATCATTGGAGGAGCGACAGAATTCAACTGTTGCTTCTGCTTTGCTGTTCTCGAGGATTCAGGAGCATCAGGATCATTTGCCTCTGACGACGGCCCAGCTACTGCATTTTCAATGACAGTAATCTTTGTGCTTTTTCGTCTCCTCCGTTTCTCTGCGGCATCATCGTTAATGTTGACAGACCTGAGGGGTGGGCGAACCGAGTCTGAGGTGAGAGTAGGGTCATGTTCGGGGATATATGCCTCGCTGAGACGTTTTTTTAGGCCTTGTTTAGGGGCTTTAGGAGTATCATGCTCATTTTCTGAGTCAGTGTCGTCCGCGTAGAGGTGCACGTCGTCGGGAGATCGAGCTCGACGCGTTGGAGGCATGGTCTTCAACAAAGGACTTTATTGCACGTGACCTCGATAGCAACGCGTAAACAGAGAACGTGACTAGTACTACCATACTCCTCCTCCCTCTCCCCCCACTATGACACTTCCAAAAAAGGGTGATGGCGACCTAAAAAGGAAAGATCGATCATGCGTGGGGTCATGAGTTATATATACACACATCTTTCAAGTAGTCTAGCTGTAAGAGTGTACTTCTATATTATATTATCTGTTAAGGCTGTGGGTTTGAGTCTATTTCATGTCATTTTTGGCTGAATTCATTATTATTACATTCTCTGCTCATTTCTATAAATTTCTGCAAGGATACATTATTTCACGCTGTTTTTACTTTGCTTTCCTCGCTTTTTGAGTGTTCTGTAAAAACAGTCGATATGGAGTTCTTGAACAATCTAATCACAATCTACATCTCAATCCTTTGATTCCCAGTTGTAACAGTGTCCAAACCCTACTCCAGACATGCCCTGTTTTCTTTACCTAGAAATTCTGTCTGGAATGGATGGTTCCACCCCTATGAAGGCTTCTGGACAGTCCCTTTGAGCCGATCCTTTGTTACTTTTACCCATTATCTTATTATGTATCATATCTACACTATCATATCTATCGGAAATCTCCGAAGGTCACGAGGTGTCATAGTAGGCGAGAGCTAGTAGGGGTACTTCATAACTCCTCTGTATCTTCTATACCAAACCCTTTAACCCTACCGATTTATAAGTCTTCTTCACTCTTTATTCAGCATCGTACGATGAGCTGGTGAAATATTCCAATACCTGAATTACTTATATTGTACCATTAAATTTCAAATTTTATCTTTCATCCCACATGACACAGTGACTCCGATTCCCACCTATAGCTTATCAAGTTCCAGGTGCTCATTCAACAGACAGCTACTTCCTCTTGAATCAATTGCGGGGTGTGGATTCTTTTGGAGGCTCTTCTTTGGCCTCACAGCACGGTACTAAGTTTTACAACTATACTAGCTCATGTCATGCGATCTGCCAAAGTTGCTAGTGGGAACTCGAAGAACGTACTAATCCTAGAATATAATGGATACTTGTGCTCGCCATTGCTAGGTTAGCAACCCAAAGGTTTCCTATTTGACTCATCCTCCACGTTTTCTCTTGCAATCTAATGCTCGGAAGGGCTCAAGACCTGGTGCGCTACTGAGCGTTGTTGCCTTCTTTAGCGTAGATAACAGCTTAAATCTTCTCCTTCCCGTCTTGATGAATTTGAGCCACAGAGAACCGTATGTGGGACACAGATTTCTATTCAGAGGCGTAGAACCCCGAGGTCACCGTTATGCTTCACGGCCCATTCATTTCAGGGAAGTATGGCTTTCGATCGATGGCCCCTTTAATTGTTGGTCGTTCCTCACATCTGGCCCACGAGTCAATTTCTGGCCTCCTTGTGATTCTATAAAGTTTTTACCTATAGGCTTTTCCCGTGCACCGAAAAGAAATGTTTACCTTCGGAGGATAAATTGATTCCATGGCAGCCATCACCGTGACTGATGGCCATTCTTTGCCTTCAAATGACACTACATGGAAGCTTCAGGTACCAATTCCATGACAAGATGGCAGATACATTCGTGTGTCGCGACAACAACATTCTGCACACACAAGGGGGTGAAGATAAACGTTAACGCTCATAAAAACATTTCGCCTTGACATTAGCGCCGCGCGCAGCCATGCAAACAACTGCTGACTTACCGCCGACGACTGTGAAAGTTTTTCCGACTAGCGCCACCCACATTCCGCCAAACACCAGAAGCCAGCAATGTAAATTTTCCTGCCTGCCGAGCCGCATTCTCAATCCTCACACATATGCCATACGTATGATCAATATTCTCTCGTAGATGCCTTTGACTCAAGTGATTAAAGGCGGTACTTACTCAATTAAGCCATGTCATATTCATTCATCTCAATGTCATCAGAACAAAGGCTCAGGTAGCCATCACAGCACTCACTTTGTGTGGGAACGAGACAGAGCAAGTGAAAGGCAGAGTAATTTAAAGGCTCAGACAAGGTCTCGGTCTGGATGGGGTATGCACTGCCTCCAGTGGTGGCCGAATGTCCAAAGGAACCTCGTGCGGCGCACTGCGTGTGTGTGAATCACTACGCTCCACCGTCAGAGCATTCCCCGTTTTCGAAGATAGGTGTGAATCTATCTGTCTTTTTTCAGTGCGCCCGACGCCTGGCACAGCTTGCACAGTGCAAGGCGTGGTGTGGTCCTGAGCTTGCCTGCCTTTGGCATTTGTCCGGCGGAGATTTCCTGGAGCTTCCGAGATCAAACGCCCTGACCTAGCAGATCTGAGGGCCACTGGCAGTAAGCAAGCTATCCAGTATTTTTCTGTGATCGCGGATGGAGCTCAGGAAAAATAGCTGTCTCGCCCCTCAAACCAACAGGCGTCAAGAATACAAAACTTGAAAAAGCGCTTCTTGAGTGAACACGACAAGGTACAAGGAGGTCAGGCTACAAAATTTATGTACATCAGGCATGTCAGCCTGTATACGAAGGCTGGGATTGGGCTATGGCTACAAAAGGGAGACAATCAAGTGGAAAGCAGTCGGAAGAAACAAAGGTCATCAAGAGTCGTAAAATAGTTCGTAAAGTTATATCCGGCGTGGGTCTCAAGTCTACAAAGCAGGAGATCAGGGTATTATCCGTTATTCCATGGGGTGAGAGAACAGAAGAATAAATATTCGGAATGGAATGGAAGTTCCAGGAGGTTCAAGTTGGCAGGTCCAAATGTTCAACGGAGGAGCGGAAGACGGAGTCTCAAGTGTGGTTGCCAGCTTCCCATCGAGACATGATGCATGCTCACTAGGTAGAGATCCTCCAGTTTGATCTCGTAGTGTCGCGGGCCAACTTTCCACCGTGGATCAACATCATCTTCGAGTGGGGTACCTGTACGTGCCTTGAACTATGGTTAGAATCTATCTGGATGAATGCAATTGATTTGGCTTACTGAGAGGAAGCGCTCAACGCATTTGGCGATGTTTTTGGCTAGTTTGGCCTTGGTGATCGGCTGAGGTGGGCTACGAAAGTCCTTTGTTGGGATTTGACGGCTCCAGGGTCTATAGCCAGGCCACTGTGACAGTAGATGTTAAGGCAAGATTGTCGCCTACGAAACGAAGAAGACGTACTTGAATTCGCACCGAGATACTCGGACCACGCCCTTCGAACACAGGCTCGTCGCGCTGTCTCAAGCGACGTACGCGGGAGTGCAAAGCATCGACAAGAGGAATTCCGCACTCGTCGGGTGCTTCCATCCAAAAGTATATGGGTCGTTGGAGGTCAATTTCCTCTACATATCGACGGCGGTCGCTGTTGGTGTGCGGCATGTACATCTTTTGAGGGATAAAAGGGCCAGCATTGAAGCTTAAGGGAAGTTGCAGTGCTTCTTTGAAAAGCCTCAATTGCTCTCGATGGCCGTCTAGGTTCTAGACGAGGATAAGAGTAAGCAAATGGACAAAATCATTGGTCGAATAGTGACTAACGGGTACGTCATCTCCTGGGGCTACCATTTGCATGCCGCTTGGAGTATGGGGAGGCGATAGGTGAGATGGATTCGAATAAGGCGATGGAACCAACTCTGAAGACATAGAACGACGTTCGCCTGGTGATTCTTGCGTTGTCGAATAAGGACCGAATGAGTGAGAGGATCCCGGTGGGCTGCGATAATTAGGAGGGTAGTTTGAACCCGACGCTAGAGCTTGGTGAGAGCTTGCTGGAGGTGTGTGCTCCCATGAAGAGGGTGGGTATTGGGGGGAAGAATTTGATCGCATTAGCTGATGTTCAAGGGGTCGCATATGAGCTGAAAGTTCAGTTGAAGAAGACGGCTGCCAGTAGCCTTCTAGGTTGTCCGAGAGATGGGCTTCGCCGTTATACTCGAAGTTGGGGCCGTAGTTGCCATACACTTCGCTCAACTGAGGATTGTGGCTGTAGGTTTCATGTTGAGGTGGTCCTTCGAGGTGTAAAGCCTCATAGACGTCATAATCATCGAGCTCTAGCATTCCACGAGGTATGGAGGCCATCGGAAACGCTGGTTGAACGGTTGAGTACTGTATGTGCGAGTACTGAGCGAGTTGGCGCGGACTCCCAAGGGGTGGCGATTGAGAAGGCGAGAGTACGAAAGAATGCAATCTGAATGGTGTTAAGTGCAGAACGCGGACATATAAATGGAGGTGTGACTCACTGATGGGGAAGGGTTGGCATCTTGGAGTGTTTACAACGAGAACGGCGAGAACGGATGGCAGGTTTTATAACTCACAGCTATTTCCCGCGTGCTTCGACGGGAGACGTGCCGACACGGAAGGGATGAAGTGTCCGGATTAAAACAAGCTGTGAATGAAGATATGGCACCCAAAGGGGGGTACCTCCGAATTCTCATGCCGTTCTTTCAGGCTGAACTCTATTGAAATACATCAATCGGAGGCGCACCGACCGCAACAGATTTGTGGTGAATGGAAGCATGACATCCGTGACGATCAACCACACTTTTTTTGCTCTCCAACGTCACACGAGGTAGAACCTTTTCGAAAACATTGCCCGCCAAGGCTGCGCATCCATCAGGCCTAATTCAGAAAAGATCCTGTGGAAATTCTGTCCCCGTCAAGTACAAGATCAAGACGATATTCCCATGTTGATGAAAGTTGACACAGCCCTGGGGAGAGGTGAGCGTGAAATGAACAGAACTGAACCAGTTTCGGGGGGTTGGCAGGACGCTGAAACAACTCTTGATATCAGTCGCAAGCATACATGTAAACTGGACAAAAAGAATGCCAACAATGATAAGCAAACGACGTTGATACAATGACCGGAATACTTTGCTGAGCACCGCTTTCTAGTGGGGCGGCTGTGTCGATCCTTGAGTTAATAGTGGCGGGTCATGACAACTTTCCTTTTTGGGTGCGCGTTTTCAAGTTTACGGAGTCACGTGTTCCATTGCCCCTTCACCTACCCCAAACCATGTCTAGTCTAGCAGGCGCGCTTGGCGACACACACATACCCAACTCTGAAGACGATGTACAATACCCTCCTGTAGCCGAGGAGGATGTTGAGATGGGGGACGCTGAGGATCCGGCAGAGTTGCAGGAAGAAGAAATGGATGACCTCTTCGGGAACGACGAGGAAGTGGAAGGGAAGCAGGCACAGTGAGTCCAAGGAATCATCTTGAATCCATAATTTAAATCCTTCCAAGCAGATTTGCTTCATCGCCGTCGCCGTCAGCCCATGATTCAGAGAGACTGGCTTCTCCAGAACGAGAACGGAGGCAAGCATTGGAATATGAAGAAGAAGACATGCCCCCAGATATTGCCGTTGAGGTCAAAGAGGCAGAGGTATCCTTTCCCAACTTACCGGTTCCAAGAGGCTCGGACGGTGCAGTGAGCGCGTTGAATCAATTTGATTCTTCATTATTAACCACAACACAGAACTGGGTCATTCGAATGCCCAACTTTGTCAAAGTTGATTCCAAACCATTCCATCCGGACACATACATCGGCCCTGAGCATGAAGATGAAGAGCTGGGCGGTGATATCCGCGAACGGAGCATGTCTATCAAGCTCAAGGTCGAAAACACTGTGAGGTGGAGATGGGCGAAAGACGAGGGTGGTGTAGACGTGAGAAATTACCTACCTACTCTGCGTTCCATTCTAAACTCGTTTCACAGCGGCGACAGTCTAACAGTCGCATTATTCGGTGGTCTGACGGAACTTCGAGTCTGAGGCTTGGTAAAGAACTCTTCGATATTAATCAAAGCCTCGACACGTCGGCTGGTGTACCCCGACAACTCATTGGATCGCAAGGTCCACAATCCTCACAGACCGACGCGCCTATCAAGTCTCAGGGTTTGACGTACCTCGTAGCACAACATAAGCGCTCGCAGGTCCTTCAATCTGAAGCTGTCGTCACTGGTTACATGTCTCTTCGACCCACAGGGATGCAGTCGGAAACTCATAGGATGCTTGTCCGCGCGGTTGGTCAGAAGCACAGTAAAGTTGCCCGTCTTCGAATGGCGCCAGATCCAACCATGGATCCCGAGCGAGAAAAGATGGAACTCATGAAGCAGAGCGCGAGGAAGTCAAAGAAGAAAACTGATTATGATGACATTCTCGGCGGAAAGAGGCGGCGGTATTCGCGTAAGACTGCCGGGCGTGATGTCTGGAGCGACGACGACGACGAAGAGGGTGGTGGAGGTTTCGAAGGTAGCGACGAAGAGATTGAAGGCGCACGGTCAGGGCGCAAGTCACAAAAGAAGGATGGTGAAAAGGGCGGGGAGGACTACCAGGAAGATGACTTTCTCGTCGCAGATTCGGATGATGAAGCGCCTCATGGAAGTAAGAAGCGAAAATCTGGGGACTACGACGACGACGACCCGTTGGACAAGCTTGACATGCAGATTGAACAACAGGATGCTCAGAAACGGCGGCGAGAATCTGGTTTAAAAGACGAAGACGGAAAAGGGGCTGATCCGGAAGTTGAGAGCGAAGAAGAGGAGGAGGAAGAGTTCAAAGTGCGCCGGTCAGGCGGAACACGAAAAAGAGCAGTCCTCCAGGACGACGAGGACGAAGAATGAAAAAAAAAATAGTGACCTTTCGTCCTCTTCTCTTTTGCTCGGTTCTATTGTACCGTATCACTGTATGCCATCTTCTGTACCTCAGGAATTGTCATGAATTGTCGTTGGTATTTTCGCGTTGTGGCTGCTTTCGGTTTACACACAAAGCATAAAACTATTTAGCTCCATTTCCCACCTCCCCCCGTGAACCATTCCCTACAAAAGTGTAGGTTACGAGGACTCCGTTTGGACGGGAAGTTGAATGGCATCAACCACGGCTTGATTGTCCATATTATCCTTCAAGAGACAGTGAAGTGTAAAAATAGCATGTTCGCGCAGATCTTGGTTTAAATCGTCAATTCTCCATGACAGGCACTTGATGATAGAAGGATAACTGACATGGATTTCTCTCGTCGATAACGCACAGGTTCATGACAACTGGAATGGCACCACAAATTCGGGCATGATCTTGCACAGCTTTGACACCATGACACAAAATTCCAAGGAGTCGGACGAGATCACGCTTGAGGTATTGAAATCCGGTTGGGTCTGCCACTGATTGTGTAGGTGTTGTCTCGTGGTCTTGACCACCCTCGGAGGGGCTCGAGTAGACCGGTTTGCCAAAATTGATTCGTGGAAGAAACACATCCAACAAACGCAGGAGGTCTGCCGTGTCCCAGATAAGTAAGCGAACTGACTGTCCTGCAGAGTTGGAAAGATTCACCTATCAAACTTTCCACGATACTACCATCAGAAGAACGCGTTTCATTGAAAAAAGACTTCAAATCAGACTCTTGCGCGCCGTCATGACTTGCATCAACTTTCTCCGCATCGGCCTCCAACGTAATGGTAACGATGCATTGCGTCACAAGGACAAGGGCCTCGCACACTTTTGGGAGCATAACATCAAGCTCTGTCGGAGGAAGAGGATTTGGTGTGCTGGGATCATCTGATAAAATATCATCACTTGACGGAGAACGCGGTAAGTGATTGGGGGAGCGAATAGCACGCTGGACGGCTTTGCGGGCATATGCTGATAGGCTCAGGAAGCAAGTCGCGAGCATGGGTCTCAGCTTTCGATGGATCTTGATGGTCTGAGGGTCCGACGTAGGCGTGTTCATCTGAATTGACTGCAAGTATGAGTCAACGATTTTCAAGAGGGTCGTCTGGTGAGGCGTAACAATTTCATCGGAACTGCGGCGAAGTCATTACAGTCAGCGTGAAATGCGGGAATGATCAAAACGACAGATTTACATGGTGAATTTGCCGTAGAGGTCGGGCACCAGCCCTTGTTCGATGAGCTGGGTCAAAATGTCATATCTGAAATCACACGTTCACAATGAGGCGCCCGCTGGTAAAAAGAGAACAAGGACAGGGGCCATACCCAACGTCAAAAGCCTGCGCACCAACACTTGATTCTTCAGCTTCGTAGAGTTTCAGCATATCATCGAGCAACGATACGCAGACACGGGCTCCGACCACCGTCCTGGTAAGCATTGTTCTGCAAACGGAAAGTTCGATCATGGCGGTTGGAGGTGAAGGGTGCGCTCACGATCTCATGCGGCTTCCATGAATGCAGTTGTGGATAAAAATAAGGACCGTTAGTACTGTACGTGGATCAGGAGATGAGAGAAGTCGACTGTCCTGGCCCCAATGGGTCAAAAGAGCACAAGGAAGTCAATGGAATTCGTACATGAGGACGACCTGATCCTCAGGGAGATTGAGGTAAGTTTCCCAGAGCTTCGACATCAACGCTTCGTTCGTGGTAACCATATTTGAAAGTGCCTGGGCGAGCACACGAGACACCGAGACAGCTGGCAAAAAGTATCAAGGCGTTGAACAAGGTCCCCGAGTGGCCGACTCACACTCTGTATCAGCTTCCATGGCAGACCAGGAGGTATGGTAATGGAGCAGTCGCCGTATGTCCGGTTCATTTTCGCTACAGAGATGCTCAGGACATGGAACAGTCATATGAGAAAGCCATTCTCACTATGCTCTGACCTGATTCTCTGGTACGCCAGCCACAATATTGCGGGTGAACTTTGCAAGGCTGCCGCACACTGTCCGAAGGTCATTTTCTTTATTTGAGGCCCCCTCAGCCTCGTCGTCATCGACATCCCAGAAAGTGAGCTGAGCACGGGTCAGATCCCGCCAAAGTTTTCGTAAATCAGTCCATAGCGACGCATCGGCACCAAGTGATATTCTATCCGATGAGAAAGGAATCAATTGTCAGGCCCGTGGGATTGAGTAAGTACCAGGCCCTCACCTTGACTCCTCGTCCTGTGCGAGAACTTGGGCGATCTGTTCAAGAGTAGTTACCAGTTGCACAATGCTGGCTCGGACGGCGATGTCAAATTCTGCACAGGCCTGTTTCCAACTTGGTAGTAGATCTTGAGATTCCAACATACTGGATAGAGGTAGAGAAGCTCGGAGTGGAGAGAAAGTACAGAGCCTTGCGTGCCCGTCGGATTGCTTACAAGGTGGACGTCCTGTTCGTGGTCATTAGAAGAATGTGATGCGCCCAAATTGCGCCCAAATATTCACTGCCCCCCTGCTCATTGTGATGTCGATTGACTCTATCAACTCCAGACCAGATACAACACACTCTTTGTTCCATATAACTACACTTTTAAAGACCCTTCAAGAAATCTCAGGAAATCTGCTGTTCGACAGTGCGCACACAGCGTGTGACTCGTCTTGACTCCTTCCTGTACTCGACTACCACCGACTACCACGTCAATGAGCGATATCAAGCCCACGGACGGCCTCAACATATCTTTAGAATCTCATCTCGTAGATTCTCTTCGGCCGCTGCAGGCAGTTGCGTCTAAAGACCTCGCTGATACTCTCAGCCCATATACAGCTTCGTCACCTCCACCAACGATACCATATTCTGTACTACGATCTGTATCTCAATGGTCGCAGACAACTGGCCTCCAAGCTCTTCGCTCTTACACACCGCCTTTGGATCCTCACGCGTATACAATGATTGCATTACTTGCAGGCACCACCACATCGCCTGAGGGCCATTTTGGGACATATGAGCCACCTCCAGACCCAGAAGAAGTTGAGGCAGCTAGGACAGCTGAGAGAAGAAGCATTACATCCCTTTTGAATGCCCTTTTGAGCATTTTGGGGTCTGGATTCGCGGTATGGTGGGCTGCAGACAAGTTGAGATGGAAAAATGAATGGGTGCGTACAGCAACATTTCTGACTCGTCCCACAACTGATTCCGGTTTGTAGAGAGTTCTTCTCGCGTTGTTTACCGCCATTGTCGTGGCAGTAGCTGAGGCTGTTCTTTACCTCATCTGGCAATCACGACGCTCACAGTCCAAACTCAAGCGTACCAAACCGCGCCATAGGATGAGACGTGTGCAACACAAACGGGATGAGGAACTCAGCGGTTCCGAGATTAGCTCAGGTGAAAAGTCTGTCACAATCACTACGTCTGTCGAGGTGACAGATGCAGGATTGCGGCGCCGCCAGTGACACCACTCATCATGAATATGACTGTTGCACGCCTGCTCCATCCCGAGGTGTTGTATCACTTTCGTCAACCACGAACTACGGAAATACATGGAGAGCTCGCATCAACATCCAAAGATACCATCCCGTCAAGCCCCACACTTCAATTCGTTCCTTTCCATCGCTCTCTTCGAGGTCACGCCTGATATCAACCTCTTCGCCAGACAACGGCGTGATACCAAGTTTCCTTCCTCCAACATCTACTACGACATCCTTCACGTCGACCGTGATATACGGATGACAATCTCGGAATCTTGATCTTCTATGACGCGTGGGATCCGCAAGAAGAGCCAAAGGTACATGGAATGCGGCCGCAACTTCATGTGATGATATTTCGCTGTGGAGCGAGAGGAGGTCAAGGGATGGCAGCGCGTCATCTTCCGACACGTTTCGTGTCGAGTCGACGACTGATTCTGGATGAACAAAACCCTGTGATAACCAGTAAATTTGATGAACAACGATGGTTTGTGACATGTAGTTTCCAAAAAGAAAACATATATTCACCACGAACGGCCAAACATGCATATCACCCCGAAAGTTGGGCTGAGGGGGTCCTATCTCACCCAACACATCGACGCGATCGGAGGTTATTCCCAATTCCTCGTGTGTTTCCCTCAATGCCGCAGCAAGGAATGAATTGTCTGTCTGTCTGATCACTTAAATTGAGCTGCCATTTGTAGAGCGAGACACGCACACCGTCTACGCGACCTCCCGGGAAACTGAAGTGAATTATGCGTGTTAGTTAAAGTCAATGTATAAGGATGCGCGTAAGTAGTAAGTACCAAATTTCCCCCGAGTGTGATCGCAGTGTTTTACTTCGTAATTCAAATAAGATACCCGGAAGACCCCTCACGTTGCAGAAAGGTATCAACACCGCGGCGTTTAAGGGCGTTGAGCCATGTTCTGTTGTATTCTTCATCAATGATGACAGCACTGCCCGTATAGTGTTTAGTGACCGAGGAGTCAGTGGCTTCGCCAGCGGGATCAAAGAAGGTGAGGCATTGAGAAAGTTGGGCGCGTTCATGGCCTGGAGTCGGATCTCGCGGGGATACAGGCTACGGGTGGTCAAGGTGTTCGTCGAGTCAACATTGCAAGAGGCTAAAAAGTCCGACGTTCCAAAACATCATCTATGCATACAAGTAAACAAAAGGGGTTTCTTCTACACGCAAGTCTACACGAGCAAGTCACCATGAAGACCTTGTTTTATTACAGTGGGCATTGCTCGACACATTGCAAATAGTAATTGTTACTCACATTAGACGATCTATGATATTTTATAAGGTTATACAAGGTTACTAATCTGGAAGGAACTTTGGCTGAATTAGGATGGCAGGCCAAACCTCCCTTGCAGCCACCTCATTCGAATCTTTAGCTTCAGCATACCAGGATCAGTAGCTAGGCCGCGTGTCACCGATCTGTCGGTCGCTCCAGGTCGCTCCGGGAGAGAGGAGTACAATCCTCTGTTATTCGATTGAGTTTTGGCCCGTTATAAATGGAGCTACATATTACATTTGCGAGCTTGCTTCTTGAGATACCACCAATCTTTCAAGTAAATCTCCTAGGTTGTGGTCCACCACAAACAGTGCAGAATTGTGTACATTGAAAGGCCAGGCCTGCAATTAATTTGTACAGTATTAAGTACTAGAGTCGTTGTCCATGAGTCCGCCCGTTTCCCAACAAAATCCCATAAGCTTGAAATCAAAAGCAAATACAACTGGTTCTCATAACGTTATATATCTATGTCAGCGTCGGTTTCTCCGATGTGTTGTCTGGGGTATAGGTCATTATCGAATCTTTCGCTGGTCGTTGCGAAGGCTGCAAGTAGGGTGAGTTCTCGCCGCCGATGGTAGCCAGTGAGAACCACGCGGGAGGTATAGAAACAGCCCAAAATACCACATTGATGACAACAGTGAAGAAGGGGCTAAAATGCCTGTGGGTATAATGGATCATTTCATCAGAGATCTCCGTAACGGTCTTGTATTGTATAGAAAAGCACTCACGACGAGCCGACGCCAAAGGAAGCACATTGCCCCCAAGCTTCTATTCCCCTGAAAATGCCAGCGTTACGCGTCAACTCACTCGTTCCGTCTGTCAAAGATCCTACGGCCCAGTACTGTGAGCGAGAAAGCAGAGTCAGCATCAGGCACATCCACGATGCAGTCATTTCTCACTAAATAGTTTTGCACCATGTTGCCGGCGGTATTAAGCATAATATACAGCCCGAAACCCCGTCCAAAGCCTGGGCTCAACCAGTCAAGTTTACCAGGATTTTTGCCGAATTCGTAATCATGCTGTAGGACAAGTGCCCAAACAAGAATCCCGGAAAATACTGACATGACAAAGATTCCGCCGTATCGTGCGCGTGCCTGAGGCACCCCTCAATGAGTAACTCTCCGTATAGAGCGTAGAAGGGAGCTACCTTTAGAGAAAGTTTTTGAGAGTCAAGGAAGTATCCTAAGACCGTGGTGGCAATTACACCCGTAATTGCCGTCAAGAACGAGGCCAGTGCACGGGCTCGAACCTGGATGGAGCGTAACTAAGCACGAGGATGAAGTACGTATGAATCTCCACTGACCGAGAAATACAACGTTAAGTATGTGGAGGCATAGCCCCAGTAGAACCAACTACCTTGATAAATGTGCAATGTGCAAAATTAGGCCAGCCCACAAGGCAAAGGTTTGTTCCCTTACTAAAGAAGATAGGGATCAGCGGGCCCATTTCCCTGGATGTAATCGCGGTCCATAGTTTCCTGTATTGCTCTCGGGTGCTTGTCTGCTCATTGACTTTCACCTTCGTACCGTCTTCGCGCTGTACTTGTTCTGGGTTAGATATGAGGAAGGCCGTAGGTACTGCAAGGACTTGAAGAATGACGAATGCAAGCAAAGTTGCATATGATATCTTCCCGCCCGTCGACCTATGTATGTTCATTCCGAGATTGATGGATCCGCCAACGATTTGCCCACTGTTCTTGAAGGCGAGCCATATAGCCAAATAACGCCCTCGCTTTCGGTGCTCTGGATAAGCCAAAACGATAGCACCCTATATAAAAATTGTTCAGGCTCTATGGTTAAAACGAAGATATCACACATACCTCCGCTGCCCAGTATAGTCCCGCAGAAATTCCACACACCGATGCAGCAAATATCACATACCACTCCTGTAGTTCAAATCATGAATGAGGATCTGTCGTATAGAAAGAAGTACGTACAGTGCCATATCTGTTATTCTGATCTGCAATAAAAGGGAGTGAGTTGATGAACGAGTGTAGCCTGGTGGTTTGTCCTTACACAGTGCTGAGGAGTACGGCGCCCAAGCCAAGCTTCCGATGATCAAGGTCCATTTGACGCCAATTTTGTTCACAGCGATGGCACTGAGTATGCAGAGAAGACCAAGTACAGCGAAGACGATGCTAAATTTAGGCCACATTATAAATACGCTAAACTGAGACTGCACACAAATAGCTTACGAATTTGCGGCACTGACAATGATTTTAAATTGAAGAAGCTGTGGCCAGAACGAAAAGCTGCTCACTTCACGAGGTAAGGCTCTAATGCACCCCCAGCTCCAAGGCTGTTTGTTGCATTCCTATAAGAGGCTTGAGAAGCAGCTCCGAGTCATTAGAAGATTATAATAGATATACCAGAGACCAGGACCAAGGAATGCGATACTAAACAACCGGGTGCGCGTCGACTTCAGCAGACATTAATGCAAAATAGATGAAGTCGACACTTACAATCCCACGACAAGCATTTGGAATAGAGTGCTCCTGTAGAACGATTTCTTCGTATGCATGATGTTTTCAATGTCCGTTGACCCAGGCAGCTTGAAGGTGCTGCTCATGATTGAAACCTCGCTTTTGGGGACAGGTGGAAGGGAGTGACAGTAAGTCTGGGAAAAGGCACTAAGAAATGCATGGGCCATATGTATACATCTTTCATTATGTACTCCGTGTGATTCGGGGCGTATTGCCGTGGACCGCCGTGACAGCAGTGAGGACCGCCCTATAAGCGATGTCGATGAACAATTGAACGTGACTGCTTTGAACACACGCTAACAGTCATTGCCAAGCCTAAGCCTGCTTGACACACTCTCAAAGAGCAATACCTTGTCGTCGAGGATATACAAGCACGCAGCATGAAAGTGAGAGCGAATTGTGAATTGCCATTTCGACGTCTTTTTAGAAAGCAAGCTCATTGATCTCCGATCACCCCTTAACCACATCAACTCCACAAATGCGAGCCTCCGTTGCTGCCGCTGTGGCGCTGTCATAATATCAATGACAATTCATGATCAAATGACTGAACGAACCTTTGACAAACGCATTACCACCTCACTTTTGCCTGGTGCTTTTAGGGAGGGGTTTCTTTTACGGAAGATGCTGTAGACTTCTCAGCATCGGCTCTGGCATCAATGTATGGTGGCGGAGTTATTCCAGGAAGCAAAGACTGTTCGTCCCCAATTTGGCGAAGGGATACCCACGTTGGAGGTATAGATATGGCCCAAAATACAATAATTATGACCACGGTGTAAAGCGGGCTGAATTTACTACGAAGAAATCAAGTGAAGTTAGTTGTGCCGTTATATGCAGAAGCCGCTCAATCATTGTTAACGTACGAAGAATTGATTCCAAAGGCAGCGCACTGTCCCCAGGCTTCGAAGCCTCGAAGAAGACCGGCAGAACGAGTAAGTTCACTTGTGCCATCTCCGAGTGATCCAACAGACCAGTACTGCAAGAGTGAAATGTCAAATTCGGGGAGAAGGAGGAGATATGTTTATGTCATACGAGATAATTCTGGACCATACTTCCTGCCATGGATATCAAAATATACATGCCAAATCCTCGACCGAATCTAGGGCTCGACCAATCAAGTTTGCCTGGAGGCGTAACTGTGTATTCATGTTGGATAACGATAGCCCAAATCAAAAGGCCAGAGAAAAAGATCATCACAAAGGATCCAATGTATCTTCCTCGTGCCTACTCCTACTCATTCAGTAGATTCAAGGACCGAAGTCATATACGATTCAAACCTTTATAGATAGGCGTTGCGAATCTAAGACGAATCCAAGAAGAGCATTGCCGAGGACACTAGCGACCGCACTAAGAAATGAACCTAAAGCGCGTGACCGAACCTGCAATGACCAAATGATATTATTGGCATCTCCCACTATTAATCGGACTTACAGAGAAATAGAGTGTCAAGAAAGTTGACAGGTAGGATGAATAAAACCAGCTACCTGGGTAATGGGACATGTGATCAACCTGCGTACAAGCCTTAAAGCTTAAAGAAGGGTGCTTACTGAAGAAAACTGGTAACAGAAACCCAATTTTCTTAGAGGTGACCGCACGAGCCAGAATCCTGAATTGTTCCGATGTAGAGGTAGCCGTATCAATCTTGACTTTTGAGCCATCATCTCGCTGAACCTTTTCGGGATTGGAGACGGCCATGGCGAACGGTAGAGGCAGTACTTGAAGAATTGTGAACACCAGAAGTGTGACATAAGAGACCTTTCCTCCCACGGAGGTATGTGCATTGAGGCCGAGATTAATAGCGCTAATTGAGGACTTTATCAATTGAAAAGAGTGTCGGGCAAAATTGTCATACCCTCCGACAATTTGACCGGTATTCTTAAATGCTGACCAAATGGCGAGATAACGTCCTCGTTTCGAGTGCTCAGGATACGATAAAACAATGGCGCCCTAACAGAATTCGAAGTCAGTGCTCAACGCATATAAAACACGCATGGGAGTCCAAACCTCGGCGGCCCAGTACATTCCAGCTGAAATCCCATCAATCGCGGCGCCAAAAATTACGAACCATTCCTATTGAGAAGATAAATTTGATGAATATTGGTAAATTTTAAGTTTGAACGCACAGTTCCATATCTATTATTTTGATCTACAGGGGAGGTTCATCCCTTGATAGCTTGATATCGAGAGTGAACATACATAAAGCAGCGGAGTAGGGAGCCCAACCCAAAGTTCCCAAGATAAGTGTATATCGAACGCCGATCCGGTTAACAATCAAAGCACTCAAAATGCATAGGAGACCCATCAGAGCGAAGACAATTCTAGATCAGCATCTCAGGCGCGTTCGAGCAACGGAATTTCTGTACAACATACGAGTTGGCAGCACTATAAAATGACAAAATGAGCAACTAGAGAACACAGCATATCAAAAACAGGCAACACACTTGACAAGATACGGCTCGAGCGCGCCACCTGCCCCCAAACTATTCATGGCATTCCTGAGGAGTGTTGTGGGTGAGAAGCTGTTAGTACTGGCGAACGAAAGGCACACACCATAGGCCAGGACCGAGAAAGCTGATTCTGTGCGAGTGAATGAGCTTTGGTGTTGAAGTTGCTTCGACGAGGTAAGGAACATACACTCCAATGAGTAGAATCTGGAACAATGTGCCCCTGAAGAAACTCTTCTTGACGATGGCACCATGTTCACTGACAAGAACCTTGGATTCAGGCTCGCTCGATGCCATTGTAACCGTGAAGGAAGAGTTGAAGGGCCAAACGCTTGGGAAAGCCACCAGAAGCGCCTCTTTTCATATTTTCCAGCCGTCTTCGTCATGGTGAGCATTCCACAGACAGGTATTGCGTGATAACAGCGCTCCTTGTGGGTGATCATCGATCATGAGAGGGCTGGGATCAGAAGCTTGAAGAGCCAGCGGCAATCATTATCGGATGTATTTAGTAATTTACAACTAACTAGTTTGGGCATCAAATTCAGATATCGCAGGTCCAGTTGTCTCCCCTCGCCAGCCTGTTTGCCAGTTGTAACTGACTCGGACTCTTTACCAGACTTGAAACCATCTTTTGATGTCGCCCATCTGAGATGCCCAAACGAGGATTTCACATTCACATTGTCTTCGATAAAAAATCAGAGATATCTCAGTCTCAGCCTCACGCTGTCGGCACATTTATACCCTCGCGCCTCTTTCAGCACTTGCCTGCACACAAAGGTCGCGGAAACAGATCGACTAACCAGAACAGACCATCAAACACAGATTACAGATTTGGGCCCATACAAATTGACTGGGTAGACTTTGAGGACATGAGTAAAGCACCGCTGCACACAGTAGGAAAGGAAAGAGATATTGCTCGAGGTACGAGTGTATTTTTTCTCTACCAGCCTGCTATCTTACGCAGAGACAGGAACCGCTCAGGCGACATTCGTACCGCATACGCGGACCAAATCTGGAACCACCAATTTACCAGAGGGAACAGTCCATATCTTTCGAGACTCTGCAGACAAATACACACCACCACAAGACCTCGAGCATCTAACGTCACCTTCTCTATCCTCTTCCAATGCCGATGATTTAGAGGGTGTCATGATCGGAGTGCTTGCAGTCCCAGCCTACATGACTCCCTCCGATTTCTTGACGTTCGTGGCTCCTGCAGCGGAAGGTATGGCCCACCTTCGTCTTATCCGGTGAGTATACTGTTGTTGACCTAGACTATATTAGCTTTACAGTTACTTGTTACAGTGACTCTGTGCCCAATCGTTCAATCGCTGTCATCAAGTTTTTCAATCCCGCCGACGCAGCAGAGTTCGTCGAAGCTTACAATGGCAGACCCTTCAATTCTATGGACGTCAGTAACGACAGTTTTTTTCTGGTCCTGCTCATCTCACGCATTCACTCATTTAGCCCGAAACTTGCAACGTAGTGCACGTTATATCCATGGTCATCGATACCGAAGATTCCGTCTCCCAGTCAATTTCTAGGCTTGGTTCCTCACAATCCTCGATGTATGAGCTTCCGACCTGCCCGGTTTGTTTAGAACGAATGGATGCAGCCATAACTGGCCTAATTACAGTACCATGCTCTCACACGTTCCATTGTCAATGCCTCAGTAAATGGGGAGACAGTCGGTAAGATGTCGATTTAATCACTCGTATCCTCAATCTGACTTGTATCAGGTGCCCAGTATGCCGATATTCACAAACTCTTCAATCATCTCACCCGACATCTTCATCTACGCGTTCCACAGTACCCATACCGTTTGCAAACGCTTCCACGCCTACCCTATCCTCATGCTCGTCCTGCTCGTCAACGACAAACCTTTGGATCTGCCTCATCTGTGGCAACATTGGGTGTGGGCGGTACGGGCGAGCACACGCACAGGCACACTACCAGAGCACAACGCATCTATATGCCTTGGAACTCGAAACACAGCGCGTCTGGGACTATGCAGGGGACGGATATGTCCATCGACTGATCCAGAACAAAGCAGATGGAAAGCTTGTAGAATTGCCTAGTGCTGCCTCGTCGACAGGTGTTTCACCAAGAGACGGCACCCTAGGACCAACCCAAGCCGATGCCCTGAGTGCAGAGAAAATCGAAGCGATAGGTATCGAGTATTCTTACCTTCTCACCTCGCAACTGGAGTCTCAAAGGACCTACTACGAGGACGAGGCAAAGGAGCTGAGGAGTCAGGTGACAGAGTTGAAGCGCCTGGTGGAAAAACTGAGCCAACAATTTCAGGAGGACATACAGAGGAAGCAGATTGCCGAACAGACACGACTGGCGGATGTACACAAAGAACAGGCCCGCGCGGAGGCTCGTGCAGAGAAGGCGACCGAGTTGGCTAGAAGGCTCGATAAGGAGTTGAAAGAAGAGAGGGCAGTGAGCCAAGGACTGATGACGAACATTGGCAAAATGAAGGAGAAGCTTGAGAGTGCCGATGCAGCCAAAGCAAAAAACCTCGCCAAGATTCACGACTTAGAGGACCAATTGCGGGATGTCATGTTCTTTTTGGAAACAAAGACGAAAATCGAGAATGGTGAAGGTCTTGAGGCCGAATTAGCTGGTGGCAGCGTGGAGGTTCCACCACCTCCCCCAGTCCCCTCCGCCGATACGAAGAAAAAGAAAACCCGGAAACGATAGTTGACTTTCATATAGGCGATCCCTTACTTCTGTAGGATTCTATATACCTCCCGAGGCAACGAGGGCGGTTGCCTGAATTTTTGAATTTTGGGGTAGTTTATCGACTCGAGACCGAAGATGCAGTAAAAAGTTTTGGAGTTCGGTTTTATCGTGGTAAGGATGAGAGACAGACCATGTGGATCCAACTGTCAGCCAGGTAGTCTAGTAGGTATTGCCAATTAATGAGGAGCAATGAAACATAACAGACAATGATGGAAAAAGTGCATTATTTAGGAAAATATGTGTGTAGCAGCAGTAGTGTGTAATGAGGTGGAGAGACAGATACATCATGAGGGGAAGGATAACGATGCAAAACACAGGGTGAATAAATCAGTCAAATATTCCGCAGCATTAAATGAGAAAATATATCAGTGTCATTGATTTGCCATCATGCTTGGGGCTGGTTGCATAGTAGTGTCTGTTGGTTCCAGAACATGTCCTGAGCCAATTTGAGGTGTCATAGGCATCTCAAGCTCATCCTCATCATCCGAAGTGATGTCAAATCCAGAGGGCATCCGAGATGCCAGGGATTCATGAGCAGTGGCAAAGGACGTAACGGAGCTGACTCGGGACCCAGGATAGTCACTGAAAGAAGTAGGGGCGCGGAACGACGGGGCTATGGTCGAAGGTTTTGGGAGAACCAGAGGTGTAATGTCAGGTTGAGGCTGAGGCACTGTTGGCAGATTTACGGGGGAAGAGGGCAATGGAATGTGAAGGGGGTCGAACTCCGAGGATTCACTTGATGCATCTAGAGATGATGGGCTTGTCGATGCTCTGCGCACTGACGATGTCGTAACAGAAGGCTCGGCACGCTCTTCTTGTTGAGGTGTAGTGGTAGTTGTTAAATCTGCAGTTAAGATATCCGCGACGCTACTCGATGCACGCAGTCTAGATGGGCCAGCAGACCCAGGTGTGGATGCATCAAAATCAGGTGGCGGAACATTCAAATCCTGACGAGATGCAGACGCCGACGCTGCGTATGCGATGGCATCAGCCCCGTACGGCACGGCAAACCTTGTGAAACCCTCTCGCGAAGAGATCAGCTTCAATTGTTCGGGTGTCGGACCTGACTTGGGATATGTAAACTCGGTGCGGCTCAGGGTATGGGTGAGTGGAGCGGAGATTGAGTTGAGGGAGATCAGTGAAGGGGAAGTGAGGGGGGCAACGTTGCTTTGGCGGGATAGAGTCCGGAAAGGTGCGAGGTTCAGAAGAGAACCAGAACCAGACCCTGAAGGACGATGAGATGCACGGCTCATCGATGTTTCGCGTCCGCCGTGAGTATTCTCCGAAGATACCACAGAAAAATTGGAATCGGCACGGGTATGGGAGTAGTTGTACATCGATAATCTATTTGGTATTGAGTGCAAGAGTGTCCTGAAGCCGGAACGTCTTGCGGGATTGGGTTCTTCTGTTGGGGGGCTCGACAGCACAGTCGGGCTAACGCTATCAATGACTTCGAAGTATGCAGGCGCTTCTCCACGATCTTCATAAGCCGGCGCCAATGAGCTGCCCTCTTCCGAACTGTGCAGGGTATCCATGCTTCGTCTGTTCAGAACGTCGCCGGGAGGTTGCGTGAACTGTGCAGAGAGATCGCCAGAAGAATCATTTTGATTGAGAAGGGGTGAATCCATAGGAGTAACCGGAAGTGGGGGGTATTGCGATGTTTGAGAGTTATTTCTCGAATGCAATGAGTCTTCCCCGTCCTCTGAAAGAGTTTCCATCACTACGGTAGCTGTTGGCATGCCAGCATCGTCCATGTCCTCAGGACCACTGTAGTAGCTTAAGTAGAGGCCACGAACAGTTACAATCATATGAATTTACCGAAAAATAACAAGCTCTTGTTCCCCTGGCTCTTTGGCATAGGCAGGAAGGGAAGTCGTTGATACTTGAGATGGGGTGCGTCTTGGTCTACGCGTCCTCCTTGTCCTATTGGTCGCACTACCTGCAGTTGGAGCTGCTGCCGCATTGATGGTGCCAGCAAGCTGTTCGGCCGTAAGTTCTCGAGTTTCTGTAGGGACTGCAGCAGGCCGATGGCGGTTGCCAAGCCATGCGGTTATGGGACGTTTCCAACAAAGCCCAAAGATACCGACGATAACGATAACTCCAACAACGGCGACAGGTATCTACAGATCTGTGTAAGCCAATAATCTATTGAGAAGCAAGAAAACGTACCCATATCTGCACAGAAGGTGCCCCTTTCTGCCCGCCATCCTCGCGTTTGGTATAAAGGGTACCATCTGTCGCCACAGCAGGCATAGCTGCTGCTCCAAATGAAAAAGTAGGTGCCAAAAGTATTGCAAGGTTGAGCAAACGAGCAGAAACCAGGGAAGAGCGTTGTGACATGTTCCGGGTCAACAACTTTGTCATATAGATAATGTGTCGTGAATTTCGTTACTTTTGGCACAGCAATAATATCGTGATATAGATTTGTGGGTCGTGAAAAATGGAGAGAAAGGTGGGTTAAAGGTGAGTTGAACGTCACTCGTCAACAACAAGTCTTGTTCAACTCGGCCCGCTTCCAACTTGTTTACGGAAATTAGTCATCACTTACTTGTTGCATTCAACTTGGTCTGGCACTCGTGACTGGCGCCTTGTACTTACAAGCCACTTCCTCTTGGACATCATTGACATGCACATGAACCAACCCCGATGTGATTAGTTGACTATTGTAGAACTCTTACGCTCTGCCCCATCTACCAAAAATTCTTAGCTCGTGCCTCTAATCAAGGTGGCCAATCGAATTCGACCGCGTAGGGTGAAGATGCAGGCCAAAAAGAATGATTTTGACCGCGTATTTGAGGCGCTTTTGTATCCGTCAGCTCCTGCGTCGAGGACGTTCTCCAGTAATTCAAACTTCCATGGTCACTCGTGTCAAATACGAGACGAGATGTGAAATGGATAGACCTTGACCTCATCTGTCACTTCGGGTTCGAGTCTGGCTAAGATTCGTTTGCCAATGACCTATTGAAACTCTTGCGGGCATGGCCGTAGCACAAGTAACCTCCTTTCTTTATTTGCGATAGAAATGCTAACTAATTGTTGGGTCTACACACAGATGATAACCCAAACATGCATTTTTTGTTCATGGAGCACCTGGGAGCCTGTACCGCAAATCTTCGATCTGTTATGGCTTGCACTTCCTAATGACATCTCGTATATATCTCATATCCGGTGTAGTGAACAGACAGAAGTCTTCTATGGCCACCTTGAAGCAGAGTTGGCTGGGAACTCATAAATCTTTTTGAATGATGAGTTACGTCAGTTATTGACTTCTTGCACGCACACGCCGAGATAAACTTGAGCAGTGAGAGCGAAGATGAGAACGAGGATGAAGATAAGTAAAAACTTGCAGATACCTATAAATTGACTTCCACCAAGAAGTTCCTAAAGCCCCAGCCTAAAGGAGATTCACAGATAAACCTTGTAAACATTTATGTACACCACATAGACCTCGATGCCATCCGCTAGAGAACGTACTGGGTAAGATTTAGAGCAAAGCATGAGCTGTGCCGGTAAATAAGGTCGGTAAAATATACAAAAACAAATGCAATGATGGATGGAAGTGATACAGATATGTATATAATGAACGTGTTGGTTAAATGATACCAGAGCAAGAGTTACGAGACGGGCACAGTGAGCCGCGTGTGCGTGGTGGGAAATGCAGAAGACATAGGAGAAACTTGAGGCTGGCTGGTGTCTTCAGAAGATGAATGGAGATGTGAGGGGATACTACTGTTCGGCGTTGGCGGTACATTTCCTGGTTGCCCAACTTTGCCAATGAACCAGGACTGGTAGAAAATAAACTGTTAGAACTATCGATACATCGACTATAACCGGGAGGACGTACTGGAACCCAACCACGATCTCCGCCGTCCTCTTTGACAGCCTAATCGGAAGAAAAAATCATGTAAGTTCAATCCAGGTGGGAACACGGCAAACGAGAACGCACATATGACCAATGATTATACCGCTTAAACACCCTCAACGCGTCGTCCTTCACCAAATCAAGTTCTTCGTCGCCTTTCTTGGTGTAGTCCATCAACGCAATACCAGGGAAACTAGTCGAAATAATGCTCAGAGGCAAAATAGGTGTCTTGGATACTGGTATATCCGGTGGTGAGCCACTTGTGGAGCTACCTTTCGCGGCTGTTGCTTCTGCAATGGCAGACGCGACGGGCACATTCGTCTCCAACAAACACCCTGCTGGAACCCATCCATGCTTGTCTGGCTCGACGATACCGGACCCAGTAGGATCCCGTTGGACTATCCACCACCCTCGAGCGCGAGACAAGATGACAAATGTGTCGCCACTGGAAATTTGTTAATCAAAAAAAGACGTCACGAGCAACAAGCGCTTACACAACAACATCAAACTCGTCCTCTTGCTCGGCCATGTAAGGATATATAGCAACGGCATATGAAACCGCGTTCGTTGATACGGGAACATCCCTGGCACTAACACTTGCACTTGCAAGCGGTGGTTCAACGGGTTCTAGTGTTCTTGACTTTGTTTCGTGATCAGAAGTGAGTGTAGTCCCGCTCATGTTGGTGTCAGTGGTAGCAGTGGATGCGGTCGATGACCGTGCCGCATCCATAGATCCTGGAGGAAACATATCCTCTCGTCGTGTACTCATGTCGACTGCTGGCGACAAAACGCTGGGTTCTGGCCAACCGGGCTGTGGGCTTAGAGAGGATCCAAGAGAGGAGGAGGATCCCAGGGGGGTTGAGGCGGAAAGATCTTGGACTTCGAGCCGTGGTGGTCGGTTCGTCCTGGAGGTGGAAGGAGTTTTCGCGTGGCCGTGGGTGGCGGAAGTCGTTGTAGAATCGGTGGTGATGACAGAAGAGGCCTTACGGGCAGCATGCTTTTGTTGAGCAACAGCAATTGGGGAGCGGATATCTTTGATGTGTTTCAACATAAAGACAGGGTTCTTCTTGGCATCCTTGAGCTTTTGGAAAAGAAGAAGAGGCTTTTCATCATAGGACAAACATCGGTCAATGCGATTACCTGATACAACCTAGGTTAGATGTCTATAGAAGCAGAGGGGCGTGACGTACCTGCAGAACCGTAGGAAATGAACATGGCGTAGTTTTGCCAGTTGTCGTTGTTGATGCGATATTTCTTAAGAGCCGCTGGAAGAACCTTCCAAGTGGGATCTTCCAAGGTGACTTTGAAACTTTTGTTAAGGTTTTCAGAGCTTTCTGTTCGATGCGGCTTTGGTGTTTGTGGTGTTGGACTAGAGTTACCCGAGGCGTCAGTAATAGATACGGGAGGAGGCCGATGCTTCTCGGAGGAAGATGTTGACGCATGCGAGTTAGCGAGTTGTGATGGCCCTGGATTCCCTCTCAACGGAGGGATATCATGCTCCAATTGTTGTGGTGAGGGATGGGGTGATTCGAAGGTTTGATCAAGCTTCGTGGGTGAGGTCTGAGGCTTGACAAACTGAGCCCACTTGAACGAGGGTTGTCGGTGAAGTGGGCTTGGCTCTTCCTGTCGGTGAGGCTATATCAAACTTCTTCAGGAGACAAAACGGGTTTGAACGTACATTTCGTTGCAGAGAATTGCGGAACGTGTAGAATTCGTCTCTCAATGATTTCAGGTTGTTATTCAGGATGCGGTTGTCCTCCTCCAAGGTATGTATTCGATTCACTTTGACAACAAGGTTATTAAGGAGATTCCTGTCTGGACACGCGGGCCTAGAACGTACCTTGATCTTTGACTACAGAAAAGAGGCTGTCGAGGGATAAGCTGCTCTCTGCACGTTCTGAGACCTCCGCTGTGGAAAAGTTGAACAGTGCCAAATTAGAAGTAGAGTGAGCAACTTACAAGGCGGTACATAGTGATCCGAATCAATAGGAACGTTCTGGGCGATTTTGAGGAGATATACAGCTTTGAGAATGGCGAGCCTTTGACCAACGGTGGCAATGCCGACTCCTTTAAGCGAATCCGAATCGAGCAAGCAAAGAACATCGCCAGTAATGTTGTGTTCTATTCATGAAGTGAGATGAGTGCACAATGATAAAGAGAAGCGGCCACACCTCGTATCTGAGCTTCGTACTGGGGATAACCAAGAGAAGAAAGCCAAATGTGGACCTCTGTCTCATCCCATTCTGAAACGTGGCGCTCTGGGGCGAGCTCGTCCATGATGAAGAGGCGGAACAAGTAACGACCGCCGTTTGAAAGTGACAAGGATGGGCGGATCACGTGCGTCATTATCATAATTCGTGTGGTGGAAGAGTGATGGCAAGTTATGGAGGATCCATGGGCCAACGCCTGGGGTGAACCGGCCAAGCCAAAGCAGTCCTGGTCCCATTCTGCCCAGTCATCCACAGATGCAGAGACAGATATTGCAATGCCCTCCTGGGGCTCTGGCTCTGCAGCAAACTGGTCTGAGCCTTCCCCAGATCAGGAAACATTATGGCAACCCTCTGAACCAGCCAAGGGCTGGGCTTCTACATACGATGACCTGCCACTAGGAAAACCCGATACTGTACCCGTTCCAGACACCCCAGTGTCACTTCAAGTACCCGAAACGACGGGTTCATCTCCAGCAGTGTCGCCGTCGGCTTCGCCTGAGCCCACGTCAGAACATGCCTTCCCTGCCCAGGAACCTGAAATAGAATCTCCTTCTCCTGCGCCACGCTCATCAAGCCCCGATGCTTATGGGACGTTTGAGAGCGGCCTAGAGGCTGATGACCCATGGGCAGCAGCATCTGTCGCTTCACCCGACACTGCTGAGCAAGTGAACGTCTGGGTTCCTTCGTGGGGAGCACCAGATCACGAAAGCGACAAAGAGGAAGACCCTAAACCTGTCGATGAATGGGAGGAAGCCAAGCGTCAGAAGGCGCGACAGGACCAGCATGTCGTACGTTGATACATTCTAGACTCGCTATACAGCTATCAACGATGCCTTAGCCCCCAGAATTCCTTGCCTCTATCATCGGCGAATTTAGTTCACTTTCGAATGACCTCTGGCCCCCACGATCACCCACTACCAATTTTTCCGAGGCCCGGAGTGGAATGGAACGCGTTGAGGGGTTGTGAGTCTATTTTGATGTTCATTTGGATACAGGACTCATGTTATTCTGTGTCAGAAATTCTATCGCAAATCGTCTCGTTCCCCATGATCTGAACCTTCCATCACATGTGCCGTTTTCTAAAACTTTCACGGCGAAACGCATGGGTGACTCCCTTCGATTATCGCGACACGTCCCCCTCACCCGACTTAGCCCATTTACCATGTATATGGCGTCGAAAGGATCTACTTCCTGGGAATCCTCTGTGAAATCTCGAATAGATATTTCCAACGACGATCTCCTTCCCCCAGGCTGGAGGGTGGTTGAAAAAGATGAGGAAGGAACTGCACCTGCAGTTGACCCTAAGAAGAAGACGACAGGTGGATTTTTGTCCTTCTTTGGCCGCAAACCTTACAATGCATCTGTTGAGAATAATCCTCGACGCTCCGAATCCCCGGGCCGCACACCTTCAATATCAACATCCGCTGCACAATCAATTCCAGCTCAGTCATCCCCCATGGCTCTACAATCCACCCGCCCAAGTCTTGATGGTGCAAAATCCCCGGTTCGATCCTCCACTCCTGCCCTGCTGGGGTCATTGCCTTCCCCATCGTCTTCCTTGGCTCACACTGCTGCACTACCAACATCACAGAACCCTGCACCCGAAGTCTTCGAACAGCCCCAGGCGCCATCCGCTGTCTCGCGGTTCTTTACGCGCTTTTCTCGCAACAAGACTGGACCAGGCTCACAAGAATCTCTTGCGTTGTCAACGGATGATTTGGAGTTCCTTGATGACATTGTCCCTAGTGCGAATGACCATGCCGATGAGGCCGACCAACTCCGCGGGTTAACCAATCTGCTCAGTGCCTCACCCTCAGCTACAGCTCTCCCCCCCCTTCTCCCTGCGCCACCACGGTTACCCCCGTCGAATATCGTATCTGAGAAGTTCCCAGCTCTACCATCAGCGACACCAATAGTAAACACCAACGATGATCTCTTCTCTATATTCGATTCTGCGCCCATGACAAGCAAGCCGACGATGACCACAACTCAACTCTCTATTTTGTCATTGCTACCTCCACAATTACCACCAACATCTATCCAACCAACGAATACTTTCCGTCAAACGGAGTCCCAAGGGCCAACGCCGCTTCCACGCGATCTCGGACGTTCGTCGTCACCCTTTGACACCTCGGCATCTACGTTGAGATCCCATACACCATCATCCTCAAGACGTGCACCAGTAGCAATCATGTCTACTGGGTCATCGCCCGCAGGTAGATCCGGGTCCAACATAAATCTGCCCCCACCGCCAATTCTTCCGCCTCCGCCGCTTTCGAAGCCCATCACGCCATCCCATTCGAGGGCCCCATCACAACACAAATTATTTAAGGATGATGACAACTTTACCAGCTTTCATTCTTCTCCAACTACTCAGCCATCCCTGCTGGCTGACACAATCAATTCCTCAAAAATTTCCGACCAAAGTCTCTTCTCAGATACTTCAAGTCTCCGCAAGCAGGCAAAAAATGATTTCTTTGATGATTTCGATGAATTTGTCTCTTCGCCAATGCGCGACTCTTCCTCTCCACGCCCCCCAGCCAAGCCGTCGTCGCTCAGGCAGACACCCATTGTTCAGATTGCAGCTGAAAGGCTTCCGCAATCGACGTTGCCACAACCCCCCGTCAAGCATCCACCACCTCCATCCCGTCGAGCTGATCATCAGCGAACATCAAGCTTAGTAAACATAGCTGCTGCCCGTACAGGTAAATGGCCTGGGCCACCTTCACCCCTTCCAGACCCTCTTCCTCCTCCAGGCGCCCTTCAGGCTGTATCCACATCGACAATGAAATCAGGCAGCTCGCCAATGCAGCCGCCACAGAAAAACGGAACTGGGGTCACAGCTGCTAACTCTTCGACATCCGCGTTTCCCTTGTTTCCCCCTCCTCCGAGTTTCTCGGGCGTGCGCACAACGACTATGTCCCCATCCCCTCCACCACCATTACTGACCGCTTCGCCAGTGCCTGTGAATCGAATCCTGCATAATGGGCGTACAACATCACCTGCTCCTCCATTGGCAAAGTATACTCCAATCCCTACTCCTGCTGCTTCGGGGGGACTGTCAGCGCAGGATTTGTCTTTCTTCGAGGGGTTGTAGTATTGATATTCTGTACCTGGACTTTGAATAATGGAATATATAGACCAATATCCTTCTCTGTGGCTAACTATGTGAAGATAAACAATCGATGTCTAATAGTGGCGCTCTCAAGTGCGCTCGATTTACTCCACAAAAGTGAGCGTGCATAGACATAGGCGGTATTTCATAGGCTATAGTAGTAGGACATAAATCCCTAATTATGAACAAAGCAAGACAACATGAGTTCTACAGCATAATTCGGGAAACTGAATCAACTCCGTAATTAAGGACAGATAACAGGGCATTGATTAATGTCGTTCTCCGTGTCTGCTGCGATGCGACGAAGGCTGGTGAGTTAGCCGGTGCCCTACACTCAATTGTTAGACCGTGGACGATGTAATCTAGCGCATGAGTGACATACGTGTCTCCCGCTGCTCAGGCCATGGACGGTCATAGAGGGCGGCTGCTAACCTTGGGAGTGAGGGTCAGACTTGAAGCCACATATACACACCCATACCATGATGTACATCCTGCGGCTCAGCTTGATCACGTATCTGACCTCCAATCGATGGTTGCTCCACACCATTGACCATATCCACGGTTCTGCCGTCGGCATATGTGTGCGTTACGTGCTCATTTCCCTTGATGATAAAGGGTAATTTGGAAAATTATTGTGATGATCAAGGTAAGTGACACTCACATTCCAGTCGCGGCGCTTGTGGGATGTTTGAGTGACACCATTGACGGTCGAAGAAACGTAGCTTTCAGTCTGCCATTGGCCACGATTATTGGTGCCAAAGAAAGAAGGTGGCGTGGGAGGCATCAGGCTCCGACCAAACAACGAAAATTCCGGAAATTGTGAAAAGATGGGTCGAGTGAACCCATCTCCAAAAGCCCTTGTATGGTGGCGACGATGTGAAGAACTTGGAAAGGCATTTTCGAAGATACTGTCGAATAAATCGAAAGGATCGGTAAACCTGAAGGAAGAGCGATGACCCCATGGATCAGCGAAGAAATCGTTTCTGGAGTCATAAGGGTATTGTGAACGTGGCTGGTGATAGCCACCGTTAGATGCAGCTGGTAGAGGCCAAATTCCATGTCGATCGTAATCCTGGTAAGAAGGCCCAGTTAACTTGAGTAAAAAGCGTATTTCAAGAGTTGCTGACTCTGCGGTTTTGAGGGTTGCTCAAGACTTCATACGCAGCATTAACCTAGAAATGGAAGTCGGTCGAGTCTGTTCGACAAATAGGCCCTTCTGCGATAGTATTCACCTTTCTGAACTGTTCTTCAGATGAAGCCTTCTCCTCTTCAGATGCTCCGGGCACTAGCCTGTCTGGGTGTGTTTGCAGTGCCCGCCTTTTATACGCCTTGCGAACTGATTTTGATGTATAACATTAAAGATTCGAGAGGAATACATGCACGCACTCTGTTCGGGACTAGCGGTATTGGAAACGCCGAGTGTTTCGTACAAGTTGGTAGCCATTGTGAAGGCAGGAGTGTAACAGTTATAGAAAGTTCTGGATGTTAGTTACAAGCAGGTGACAATGTGGCGTGCACTTTGCAAGGCACAGCTCAGTAATTATCATGACGTAATAAACACGTGATTCTTTCGGAAAGAAACACTACCAAACACGCTACAAATTGTGCTTTGGCTCCCTCGGTAAGCTTTAAATGCATCTACAGGAGAGCATATTCTGTACTACGGCTGCGACTTCATCAAGTTCTGGGCTCGGGGCGATATCTCTACATGACATACAGACGGGAACAACACTTGCTTCCTTCAAGCAAACAAATGCAGCGTCTCACTGTACCGCTTTTGTGGAGACCCGACATGCCCAAGGAGGTTTTATGCTCGCCGCGCAACCAGAAAAATCAATCCTAAACGTGTACAACTTCCAAAAGGTCCGTTACGCGTCATCCCGCACGAGCTTATATTTATATTTCTTACTATGATTTTATCCGCCTCAGGATCAAATTAGTTTGAAAGTTGTCCTTCCCGAAAAGTTGACGTGCATAGCCATGGATCTACAGGGAACGTATTGCGCGGGCGGCACAGCGCAAGGTCGGATATATTTCTGGGAGGTGAATAAGCCGCCTTTATGAACTTTCTCTGTTGCTTAGATTATTCAGGTTGCCTCTGGGATCCTGTATCACTCATGGGACGCTCATTATCGTCAAGTCACTGTGCTTCGCTTCACGCTTGATGGAGGTGCTCTTATATCAGGCTCAGAAGACTCTGGTGTAAGCGTATGGTCCGTATCTAGGTCAATACAGCCTCACCGACGTGGTTGTCATCTGTGAAAGCCTTTTGCTCACATTTGTTTTTATTTCAGACTGGTGGAAGAAGAGTCACAAAACGATTTGCCCCTTCCATACTGCACATTGTCCGACCACACCCTTCCTGTCACTGATATTGTCTGCGGTATTGGTTCTTTCCCAAAATGCCGAGTGCTCACATCTTCAGTCGACCACTCTGTCAAGGTCGGTTTATATCATCCATTGACCCTCAGGCATGCTAAAATAATATCTTCAGCTCTGGGATTTGTCGTCGCAAAGCCTCTTGACTACATTTCAATTCCCTAGACCAATTTCTTCGCTTGCTTGGGATTTGACTGAACGGATTTTCATGGCCGCCTCCTCAGATGGATCCATACATCAAATCAACCTCTTTCGGCAACGGGACACTAAAAAGGGTGGCCAGTTTACGGAAGCCATTGGCGGAGCTGGTGTTAGTGATATCATTCGCGTTGGGGAGGAAGATCGTGAAGCTCAAAAGAAGAGGCTGATATCTGTTGGGTGAGCATTTCAAGTGATTCGCCCACAAATCAGTCGTTGAACTTTGTCTGGTAGCCAGTCGATTACCGCCATGTGTATTTCCCTCACTTCGTCGCATCTCCTTGTTGGCACTGAAACGGGCTCGATTCACGTCTACGACATCCCATCTCATCAACTTCTCCGAACAATCGCGACACACAAGGGTTTCTCGATCACCTATTTGGCAACGCTGCTTAAGCCACCTGATCTCATTGGTCACATCAACCTCAGCTTAAGTGTTGGAAGCGCGGCGGACACCAAAGACATTATTCCAATCAAACATGTTTCGCCATTCCAAAGAATGCGAGATCTGAAAACGCGAGAAGCACACGATGTTGGACTTCTCTTACCTTCGCAAAAATCTGTATGTAGATTCCTTCACCGAATGGTGTCTGAGCGTTTATCCTCTTTTGCTCAGGTTCAGAAGGACGAATGGTCTTATGGGATGGATGAACTGCTTCGAGATCATGCCTTCTTTGTGCAACCTTCCGAAGTAGCAGCCACCCCAGGAACAGATAATCTTACCCTTAAATCTAAAGTGGAAGGTCTTGAGGCGGAGGTCGCGCGATTGCGAGAGCAATTAGGCAAGGCAAAAACGGTTAACAATGTCATGTGGGACACTGTCGTTCAAAAAACTCTTCGTCAAGAAAAAGCTGAGGCTGATGAGCCAAGACGGAAAAGAGGGAGAACATGACTATATGTCTCATAGCGCAAGCAAACCTAGTTTCGCGGTATACAAAGTGCCTAGTGTTTAGTTGTCGTATCCTGGTACCGTATCCTGAAGTTGCTTGTGGCGTTTTACAGCATCAGCGTACCGCTTGCACATTAAGTTCCACTGGGACTGCCCGTCGGTTAAAGAGACCTGTCTCGCTGCAACTCCATCTTTTATAACAAACCAAACCCAATCAGGACGGCCCATAACAACCTCAGCCCTACTGCGCGGCCAACACGAGGGCGTCTTTCAAAGGCAACGAGACGAAGATTAGGTAGTCGGAGGGCTAGTGCCTCCGCCCATCTGCTGGCAGCCTGCTCGACAGATCCCACAGCCCGTTCCATATTCGCCGAGTACTCGTATGGATCTTCCGGTAGCTCCATCGCCAATGTCAGCGTCTGCAAATCCTGGAGTCATGTCAAACATTGAACACACGCATTCTTGTAGTGCCATATCAGTTGAATAATTTTGCTTCTGTGATTAAACGTAGACTTTACCATATCAGAGTTAGGCTCCTCAGTTCGGTCCACATAACGCAGGCCTTGTATTTCCAAAGATATTAGATTGGGGAATATCTGGCTTATGCATGCCAGGATTTCTGGAGTTGCACACCAGCCCATCTTTAAACAAAGGCTTTCGAGTTCAAGAGTTTCGCTGTGGGCTTTTTTCTTCATCTGCTTCAAGAACTACAACATCCGTTGGGGCTGGTGGTAAGCAAGCGCGTCTTTGCTCGAAAGCATATTTTCCCATTCGGGGATGAAGTCCAAGGTGAGGTTCTTCAAGAACGGAGGCAGGTGGAGAAAAACAAGGTCCTCCATCATTGGATTGGCAATAGAAAGGGAGTCCAACACAGATGGGAAGGAAAAAACATGGCCGTGAATGGGCACGTCTGGGGGCATCAAGACATAACGGCTATGGCGTGCCCCAACCACACGAACTAAGTAGAGGAGTTAACGGAAATAATCTCCATATTGGAAATGCTTCTGCGTCTAGTGGTGGATAACCGTGCAGGATCAGTGTTTTGAGGGCAGTCAATTTAGCAGATCCTGAAAGGAGTGCCTCCAGGGGAAAAAATTCGCCTGGTAGCTCAATATGACTGAGGGTCTCATGGCAAACTGAAATGAGATTGGCAACGCATCGTAAGGAAGTGGACCGTTTTGACTTCGGTGCAGTCGCTAATGTGGTACCTTCTGGCTGCTTCACGAGGAGCCGTTGAACCCCTGAAAACTCTGTAAATGATGCTAATGCATCATGGAAGAAGAAAGCAGTATTTAACTCGAGTGTCAGCAGCGTGGGAGAGGAAAGTGCGAGGGATGAGACAAATGTTAGGGTTGGTCCATATTTTTGATCAGTATAATTGAATGTCATTAGATTATGCAGGTGCGGAAGTGTGTCAGAGAGTATCTCCATAGACCCACAAGCTGCCGGTGGCTTGCTGGATCTCGACGATGATACCTTGTCAACTATCACGTCACTTCCACTTAGCGACAACGACAACGCTGGCGCTGGAGACATTGACCTGGCTTTAACAATGTCGCTAGTTTGCAAAAGATTGCGGACAATATCTCTGGCTTTCCTTTTCCGCGTCGTGCAGTGGCCTCAAAATGGGCGAATCGAATTTTATCCTTCTTCGTTATGGCCATTCATAAGGTGCGTTCACGAATCAATGGAGGCCGTCTATGAAACCTGTGCTGAACTCCTTTCCCGAGGCACCTCTCTTTTCTTCAAGTACCATGGCGATCTCATCATCGCAGGATGGCCCACCCAGTTTGTTCTCGTGCATCCATACAAGAGAGGACAGAGAACTCAAGTAGACAATTCAAGAGTCCAGGTCGAAGTAACAGACTGAACAGGACCAGGGTTCAATCATTAAGCAACAATGATTGATCAATAATTCATGCGTGACTTTGTTAAGAAATTGATGATAAATATCTGTGCTGTCTGGTGAGTTGTCATTCTTGCCTCTCATCCTGTGGCCATCAGCTGACATTTCTGAGAATTGGCTTCATAGAGGCGATTTCATCGAAGAAAATCCTCGCTAAAATGTGTCAACTCGGAAAAAGGTGAATTTTCCATCGAAATGCACTTGCTTCATTGCTTCAGACTCCGATTTCCGTGCCATTTCTCGGTGAAATTCCTCGACGAGTTCTCCCTACCTGCAATTGCAAACACTCGAAATCAAATGTGATAGAATCGACACCCCTGTTTCTTTGAGCAGATCCTCGGAATTTTTACAGTCAAATACGCTCCCTTACAACCTTTCGGTTCTGGGGCTATACACACTGCACTCATACTATGTATGTCTGAAATCATTCGAAATTCCAGTAAATACTCCCCAAGGTATGTTTCCGATTCTGGTACAGCCAGCCCTCCTTGCCCCGATGCTGGAGTCTCGCTCACTCAAGTGTTCATTGATGTCGTCTCCCCTTCGATATATCGATTTTAAAGGCGACAATAGCTACCTCGAAGGCACCCTCACATCGAAATTTGAAGGTAACGGCTGATTCTATACCACTCATAACTGTCACTTAGCACGATATATATCAATTCATTATTTTGACCCATATTGGACTATGCACTAACCACCACTTGATCGTAGTAAGTTGACCTAGTTAGTCCAATTGTATGAGGCATTTGATGGCATGCCATCAGCAAGAGCAACTTGATGGGGCGGGGCTGAACTGGTTATGCTGGGGACTAGATACAGCCTATGGTATAGGTATGCAGTGGGGGTAGTGAGTAGTGACTATGTAGGTTCGCTCATGTAATGTATTATTGGGTATTCCTTGAAGCTCGCTTTTACCCCTTAAAAACGTGTTAGATCTCGCCCGAAGATCCCTATTACAGGTGTCATTGCTAGCCATCACATCTTTTTCAAGATTTGAACAACGTACAGGTGAGGAACCTAAACATTGTGGCGCATGATTAGTTGATGACTTGAGGGCGAACCAAAGGTATATCCTACCAATAGAAAGGCACAAGAATTCTAGAAGATACTATGAGAATATTTCCACAAGTCGGTCAGACAAAAGGTACGTACTTGTTTTTTACTGACAATGTCATCGTGATGTAGGCGCTCCGCCACAGGATCCATGCCAAACGGCCAGACTGTTTCGACAAGAAACCATCCCCAGACCCCGGTCGGTCGTAAATTGCTTTCCTGTAAATTGATATTGTATATTTCGCAATCGAAAAGGAAAAATCAGCCTACCAGTCACCGATATATGCAAGGCTGCCTAGATTCTTAAATTTAAAAGGCTTCATCACAGCCTGATCCTTCGCAATGCTGTTCAATGACTTCGATACATAATCGCCCATCTGAGATGCGACTGAAAATGAAAATGTAAGGGTGCTGAAATGATACGATTAGACAGAAAGATCTGACTGACCTTGAGCTGTGGTAGGAAGAGGTTCTTCTTTAATGACCCCACAATCACCAACGACCCAGACATCATTGTTGATGGTACCGTCAATATTTATTACGTTTAAACGATCATTGCTGAGAAGACTGTGAGACTTCGACATCAGACATGTGTGGCGTGACATGGTTTTGTTGCGACATACCCGATAGACTTGTCATGCTTTTTCACCCCAGTTATAGAGCTAATTAAAGGATTTGGTGCTAGGCCTGTGCTCCAGACAAGAAGGCCAAAGTGAACTAAGCGTAAGGAATGAGCTGTGATCAAATAGTCATTTATCGAGCAGCAAAACGAGGATCCTTACCAACCCCTTGTTCTTCAACAAACATCTTACCCTGCAAGGTTGTGAGGAATGTCGGACACATATTGACGCCAAGAGGAGCTCACCGACTCAACCCTCGTGACATGGTGGCTGGTCCAGATACTGCTACCATCTCGACGGAAGGTTTTCTCAGCATAACTGGAGAGATTTAAATCATTTTTTTTTAAATTGGCAATTACGTTAACACACTTTGCAAGGTTCCTGTCAAAATTTCCCAAGATTTGAGGTGAGACGTCATACAAGTTGACCTTGGCTATTTTGGCGAGGGTAGGATAATGCCTGGTTATGTCTGAGTGGAGCAGATCGTGTAGCTCGGCGGAAAATTCAACTCCAGTGGGGCCACCACCTTTGATCAAACTCTGAGCACTCTGATCACTCTGGCCTTCAGAAAAAGATGCTCACCAACCACGCAAAAGTTCAACAACTTTCTTCGCTCATCGTCCGAGATCGTGGGCTGACTAGCTTGCTCAAAGCATTCAAGGATTCGGGAGCGAATAGCTCGAGCATCCTTGACATCCTTCAGGAATAGGGCGTTTTCTTTTACACCTGGGATGCCGAAGGCTGAATTCCAGCGGGCATCAGGGTGAGTGTGCTTGGGGAAAAAAAGAAACAGGAAGCACGCACTTTGTGAATATGCTCCCACAGCAATGACAAGTTTGTCATATTTAAGAGTGAACGGCGTATTCAGTAGTACCGGTACAACTTCGAGCCGCGAATCTTCCCGTGATGCCGATACGGGTAAATTGCTTATCGGTGGCGTTGCAGGCATCTGCAATATCATCAGGAAGGACCGCATGAAAAGACACGCAACTTACACATTGCAAAGTCTTGTTCTTGAAGTCTAATGCCTGTCAGTCTCGAGTTATATTTAATTTAAATATGAGCTACCAATGCTGTCACACCAAGCCTGATACGACGTCTAGAGAGGAGCCGTGAGATAAAATATCTCATGAGTATACAAATACCTCACCACCTGCGGAGCATATCGACGAACCCTTTTACAGGTAAATAGACACCGTGGACAGCATGCATATGGATGTGCTCACGGCTCAACCGCACAACGAAATTCCAAAGTCCCAACAGCACACCCAGCCAGCAGAGGCGTGAAATTGAAATAAGATGTTGGCGACAAAACTGTGACATCTTACATGTAGATAGAAAATGGGTAAAGGTTAAACCAATGGAATATTTTGAGCTTACCCCATCGCCGTTTATCGATGCCTTGTAGGAGGGTGTAACCACCCCACCCAGAGCCAAGAATAACAAGGCGTTCCTTTCCTCGAGAAATCGAAGTCGAAAACGTGCGAGAGGACAGAGAGAAGAGAAAAGCCCACGAAGATGTTTGTCGTGTTAGGATCATCGGTGCAGATAGGCCGTGACTGTGAGTGTGCTTTTAAGCTGAATGGCTTCCGATACTTTCCGGGTAATCAATTCCGAGGTCTGTCAAAGCCTGTGTTTCAGAACTTCGTTTCATCGCCTCAATTGCTCTGATCACAAGCAAGGCTCCCCCCTTCTTCAAATACAAAGATTGTCCACTTGATGGATGAGGAGAGCAGCTGGACTCGATCGATCATCAATGTCATCACCAATGAACTACTGTGCTACATAGCACACGTAATCTAATCTTATCTATATTCAAGTTAGTCATTTGATTCCACATGTCAACCGAAGCCGGCCCGGCGGTCCCAAGACGGCCGAACCCTGAACCTTCCCCACATTCGTTGCCAGCAATTCTCGCACCTTTCAAAAGCATCCACCCCTCACCACCATTCATCCTACTCGAGCTCTCATCATTTACATATATCCATAACAATGGTAAGAAATCAGTTCAATTTGTTTGCTTTACTTGTGTTCTGATCTTTCTGTCTTCTAGTCTGCTAACGCTTACCCCGCATATGTCATCGGTAGCCTCAGCATTGTCGGAGGAATCACAGGTTTTGCAAGGAAACGGTCGGTTCCCTCACTGGTGGGAGGTGTAACGTAAGTTGAACTCATAGATTTCATATACGATCACCTGATGAGCTTTATGTACAGTGTCGGTCTTCTTTTCCTCTATGGAGCAGATGCCATCCGCAAGGGCGCTCCCAATGGATTGGAAGCTGCATGCGGTGAGTACCCCACTATAGCGACCTCTGAATTGTGTTTGAGATTATACACCAGCTGCGTCTGCGCTCCTCCTCGTCTCTTCTTTACCTAGGGCCACCAAAGCTCCTGTGCCAGCAGTATTGGCCCTTCTGGCACTTACCTCCGGCACTTATTACGGAAGGGCATATTATGCTCTTCGCTGATATATTAGGACTATTGAAAAATATAGCCAACGGAATATCCCTAATGACTACCCGAATTTTGACGGTGTACTTGCGCACATACGCTTAAACGATCCAAGACATGCACAATTTAGTTCTCAAGTTCTTTTCCGCCCATTGGGTTAGTCTGCTCTACGTCTGTTCAGAGCTTGAGGTCCCGGAGATACTATCTGGGCTCGATGAGTAATGGCTCGTATGGTACAAAGGAGACACAGAAAGTGATGTTGAAACTCTCACAGTGCAAGGTAAAGGATTTATCAAAAATGCGTCGAGTTTGATGTTCTTGTAGACTTTCATAAGTATCTAGTCTTCAGTTCAATGTAATAAATTCATTAGATTAACCTGTAGACTTTTATATGTATCTAGTCTACAAGATAGTCAGTATATGTTGTAAGTAAGTAGAATAATAATATATGTACCCTCAGTTCAATGTAACAAACTGAGAGCTTCCTAAAATAGTAATTCTCTATTTTATCTATCTCAGTGGTGGCTGCATAACTACTGTACAGTACCAATTGAGAAATGGTGGCTTAGACAAAAAAGAAAAAAGAAAAGAAAATATTATGTTAAAACAGAATGTTTTTATAAAGCCAATAAAAAGATCCAAGTCACTGATATCATATGCAGCAAACATGGAGAGACAGAAGTGGTAGCATACATTTTTATTAAACTGACTTCCACAAAGGTTCTCTCCAGTTCAGAGACTTTGATTAAATTCTTTTGCACAGTATCTGAACTTTGTTCATTGTCATTTCATTTCTCATTTATCCCCTATTCCTATGAGTGATAATGTCCAATCATTACTACAGCCAATTGATTGTCCTCCTGAAAATATGGAAGCTTCTTTGATAGGCCTTCAGGCCCATATCAACCAGAATTTGCTAAAGGCCAGAACAGACCTTCTGTTAAAGAAGCCTCTATTGGAAAGAATACAAGTGGACCATCTCAGCCAGAGTTTGGACAAAAGTCACATCATAGAAACATTATACAAAAAGCTGAGAACATTATTGAATCATTTTAAAAAAAGAGATTGACAAAAGCTCAGCTACACATAAACTTGTCCTCATTATCACTTTCTCAGAAATCTTGGATGCATTCTAAGATGGAAGCCTCTACAGCTACCTCAGAATTGTTGGTGAAATCAATGCTAAAGTCAGAGAACATTTACATCAAGTCAAAGAATGACATAGGATTAAAATTCTAGCTGACTTTTCTCAGTCATATGTCAAACCAAGAGGGGAAAATTTTAAGTCTATTGCATTAGATAAAGGAAGCCAAGATAACTAGGGTAACAACCTAGATAGATGTAATAAAGGGAGTGGAGATGAAAGAGCTGCCAAAGACCTCTTTAATTCAGTCAACTTCAGACAATCATGTTAGGGCAGAAAAAAACACCATTTCCCCAGCAGTTCTCCATGAGGGTCTTTTAGTTCATCCTCAGACTCTGGAATAAGCTCAAATGATTCCATCAAACAGAGACACAAGAAGAAAAGAGTTAGCATTGAAAATGCACCTTGGAGAGAAAAAGAAGAAATAGCTTTGCAACTGGTTGATCCCCATTGCTCTAAAACAGCTCATCAACTCAAATAGTACCTTGAGTCTCTCAAGTTGGAAAAAAAAAGGTCCTCACAAATAGTGCTCTAGCAAGTTTCCCTAACACTGAATAGGACAAACTTCTTTGGGGACAACCTGCCTGCTTTGATACTATTCTCTCATCTCTACACCATATTAGAGCTCCTTGCAAGAATAAAGGTATTGGCAATCATGAAATCATTCTTGGACACAGCAATCCAAGGCAAAAAGTCATGTCAGCAGCAGAGTGGAGCATAGCAGCAAAGCAATATAAAAAAGCACTCACATTTCTTTTTCCCCAAAGAGAAGCTGACTGGGAGAACCATGAAAACTGAGCTTCACAACTCCATCCTTGATGTTGATAGCATCCATTACAGATCAAGGGTCAGGTTTCACATCAAACTTCTCATCTTCCAGAATCCAATCTGGTGGTGGTACAAGGCAATCAGGACCTATTTGCAAATATTATCAAACTGTAAAGAGGTGTCCTTTTGATGTGAGAATCCTTCAAACAAAGGCAGAAGAATTTGTTTTGGGCTTAGAGTCATATGACAGATGTTGGTTCTTTCTCTAATGCCAATATAGCATAGAAAAAGCTGGAACTAACATCCTCTACATGGCATCTTTTGAGCAATTTTCTCTCTTCAAGGTCCTATGGCTTCCCAAACACCTGACATACAGCTGAGCAGCAAGAGAGGGTGGAGCAGGACTTCCCTATGAGGGAGAGCTCACACTCATGGATCTTACCAGCCTAGCCCACTGCCCAGCCCTATTGTGGAGGAGTTGACCACCAAAGGGACTCTTGACTTAGACCTCCAGAGCATGGAGCTGGATGAAGTGTTCACAGATTTTGGAGAAGATACAGGTGATGATGTCCTTCTGCAAGGCCCCACCATTGAGGTTTCCCCTGCTTCCACTGATGGCAGTTCTGACAAAGACAGGGTCAAGCCTTCTGACATCAGAAAGTTCCTGCCACACCTGTTGACCAACATTCTGCCTTCAAGCACTATTGCAGAGGTCCCTGGCATCCCACCATTGAGCACAATGGTGGCAACTCCTTTTGACTCTACAGAGATCACTGCTCATGCTGGCATAACTTTATCTGCAGACTTCTCCTCCAAGGACTCTCAGCAGGCCCATGGTGACAGAATAAATGAGCTGTCACATCCCACTACACCCACTTCTGCTCAAAGGCCAGGCACTTCTCCTTTGCCACCTGGTCATTGTTCAAAGCATACATGTGAATGCACAGAACAAGATTTTGATGCCAACAAATCTGATAGCAAAAATACCATTTCTTTTGGTGTGGAAGGCATAGGGGCACCAGCATCCCCTTGGCTGGCTCCCAGCCTGGTGTTCTCTGCCAACCATGCTGCATGCATGCTTGGTGCACCTGCCATCCTGACCTCACATGTCCCTGTTTTGGATGCTCTCCCCACAACTACAGAGGGTGGCTCTTTCTGCTTATCCTTAGCTGGGAAAAGCTGGCTACTATCATTGAAAATGCAGTAGTGCAAGCCAATCCTTCAGGCCTCCCATGCACTGCTGCTACCAAACTGCAGCCTGCTTATGCCACACATTTAAGGCCTCCTCATGCCACCACCAGACTTCCTCACCCCCTCATTCTTGTGCCTCCTCACACTTACAATACTGCACACTAAGGTAACCCTTTACATTTCAGCCTGACCTTTGCTTACTCCTTCTTTAGAGTTACCATTATCCCTGCTTATGGAGCTGCCTCTCTCATGCACTACCCCTTACAGGCTGGCATTACTACTAGAGGCACCTACCTTGGGCACTCCCTTCTTCAACCCAAGCAGGTTGGACCCTCAACCTTTGGAGATCACCCCCTTCATACACAAGTTTGCTAAGCCCACTGCCTTTTGCTATGGCACTCCCTTTTCTCATTCAGTTGCTCTTATAGCAGATAATAGGGTGACACCCCCAAAGGTCTAACACATCCTATGTGCCAACTTCTATAAACACATTCTGCTTCATCATCTTATCAACAAGAAGATGGAGGAGGCTGCTTACATACCTGCTCCTCCTGCACCTGGCTTGCAGATTTCAGGCTAGCAGTTGCAACTCACTCCTGTTGGTCTTGAAGCTAAAGGGGAGCATGTCCTCACCCCTGAGCTCTGGATCAAATACTCTGCAAATCTGATATTCTCCCTGCAGGAACACCTGCATGCAGGTGCAGATGCTTGTCCAGGTGGTAATATGGCCAACATGATTGCCAATGTATTTGCCCAGCATTTCAAATGTATCCAAGGGGCAGCTGATTTTGTCTTGAACTTCCCATTCTACTAGAAATATGACATACAAATTTGTATATGCTGGTTGACAATGTCTGCCAAGATAAATATTAGTCATTAGCAAAGCACCATATAGGATCAGGTGAAGGAGGACTAGCATCACCTCAAGGCTTTGGAGTTGAACAAGAAGCTTGCTCTCCTCACCTCCCTCATAGACAAGCTGTCCTCCTTTTTCTGCATCTCCTGCAATACTTAGGATCCTTTATTGTTCTCTGGGAAAGATCAACTTAAGCCTGCCTCAGCTCTGTCAGGTATGATTGGGCCAGCAAAACCTTGCACTTGCATATATTGTGGGCAGATGAGTTGTTTTTTTTTGACAATACAAGAACACCCTGCTGTTCATGCACAAGGATAATGGAAAGTGGCTCACACCCTTCAGCAGCACTGCTTGTCAGACCTTCAATAGTCTCTGCTTGTGTGGACAAGGTACTTGTCTACACAGCCACCTCTGTTTCCTCTGTGGGAGCTTTGCCCATAGAGTGCAAACATGTGCTCTTATTGTTGGGGCTTAGAGTTTCCACACCACTCCACTATGACTGCTGGTTGGCCCTGCTGGCAAAGGTAGGTACTTTGAACAAGTTCCTTGAGGTTCCAGAAGGCCTCAAAAATAGTTTTGATGTGGGGCTGAGCTCTGTTCCTATTTGCAATACCTTCTTGCCCTCCAACCACTACAAATCTGCTATGCATTGTGCCTTTGTTCATGCAAAATACAACTCCAAAATTGCTCTCTTGCATGTTTCACCTAGCTTTGACCCTTCCTTTCTTATTTCAGTCCTTGGCCCCATTTGCTCATCACCCCTCAATGTCATTAAAAGTGCAGGTAAGCTTTGGATCACAGTGGACCAATCCTACTCTCACAACAATTCTTCCAACCTCTCCCTAAACTTTATAGATCCAACTTCCTTCCAGTGTGACTGGGGTATCTTTTCTACATGTTACATCTTGGTGGCAAATGCCCTACCTGGTATTGAGGTTGCAGTCTTTGATGTTGATGCAGCATTCTGCAACTTGACCTGAGGACTGGCACCTGTTAGTTATTATTATTGACAACCTCATGCACCTGGACATGTGGCTCAACTTTGGTAAAGCTGCTTTCCTGAAGTGTTTGAAAAGGTTGCAGATACCCTTATCTGTATTTATCTAGTACATAACATCAATGCAGTCCTGAAGTGGGTTAATGATTTCATCTTTTTCCACTATCCTAGATACACACTTAGTGATGGCATGCATGTCTTTACATATGATGACATACTAATTTGGTCTATTGCTGCCGATCTTGGTTGGCCCTGGGCTCCAGAAAAATTCCACCCATTTGCACAAACCTTATCATATATTTCATATATTGGCTTTTTATGGTCTCTTCCTGATTGATGCGTATCCCTTCCCAAGAAAAAGCACAACAAATATCTTACCAAACTTAAGCCATGGATCTCTGGGGCTCTTATATCTCTCTCCAAAATAGAATTAATTATAGGCATGCTAAACCATATTTGTCTAGTAGTTCCATCTAGCAGAGCCTATCTTCCAGTGCTATATTGCTTTTGCAGAAGTTTTGCACACTTATCTCAGCCATAGACTTGTCACCAAGTAACCACTTCAGTCCTCAATGACATTGTCTGGTGGTGCTCTATACTTAGTTTAGACTGTACCCTTCCCATAGTCACACCCCCTCCCCCACAAAACTACATGATCTTTGTTGATGCCTTAACTTCATAGAGTATTGGCTTCCTTTTTGATGGTTGTTGGCTGGCCTAACCTCTCAAAGATAGTTGGTGGGGTGATGGTAGAGACATTGGCTGAGCTGAGATGGCAGCTGTTGATCTAGCTATCAGGGCTTGTGTTGCCTATAGACTTAGGGATGCCTACATCATCATTTATTCTGATAACAAAGGAGTGGTGGGTGCACTGAAGGCAGGCTGATCCCATAGTATGGAACAGAATGCAATCCTGAGATGCATTGTTGATATGTTCCATGCTAACAACTGATGTGTTTCTCTCAAATAGGTCTCTACACATAATAACCCAGCTGACACACCTTCTCAAGGGGTTTTACCTTTTTCAAGAAGCTTGTTTCCATTTTTACCATGAGTACCTTCATACTTATCTCCTTACATTGCATAATCTATAACATATCCAGAAGCACCTTTATAATTCCCATCTCAGTCTTTGAATCTTACCCAATTAACTTCTTGTCATCACAATTTGCTACATTTTCTTGCCACTGATATCCTCCTACTCTTACATCCTTTGCATTACTACTCAAATTACTACATACCTTCATGACCACTTCACACTATATCAATATTCTAGCTGTGCCTTGTGTTTCACACCATACTAATCCTACAGTCATACCCTGCTATATCATATTTTACTTGCAATTGAATTTATTGTCTGTGCATAGCTGACAGTCCTATTTGTCTTTCTGTTAATAAGCAAGATTACCTCTTTCCAAACTCTATTCCATCTCACATTTACTCTCATTTTACAATACAAATAATGACATTTCTGTTCCTTTCACACTATCACATACATGGGTGAAATCTACAGCAAGTTGATACCATGCCACAGTATCTGCATTTTGGACATATTGCAACAAACTTTCCATCTCTATGCAATATCATCTCCCTGCCTCTGAAGATCTATTGTACACCTATGCCTTGAACTTTGTAGGTCAGATGTCAGGCCATGCCATCAACAACAAGATGCTAGGGATATGTGCATGGTATAAACAGGAAGGCCATAGCTGGCAAGGTGGCACAAAGCTTTGATACATATTGAAAGAGGCAGAAAACCTATGTCCAACCTATGTCCTATAGACTCCATTTGTTTGCTGAGACCTTCTATGACCACAGCAATGCTCCATTACCTTGGCACTACCTTATCTCTTTCAGAACCTATCAATGCATACATTTGGGTATGCCTTACTACCACATTCTTGAGGCAGATCCAAATGAGAGAACTACTTCTAAAGCACCAATTTTCCTATGACTGATTAGAACTCCCTTCTTGGTAAGACTTTGGACTACCTAATATAGAAGGAACAGGGACTCTCCACCTACCTCACACTAAGAAAGGAGGAGCCACAGGTGAACAGGTGGTAATATCAAAGCAACAAGATATTTTTGACCCTATCTCTGCACTTCAACATCATTGTGAACTATCTCAGCCATACCACAGTGACCCTATTGCTTTATACAAATCATCAACCAATCAATACCTTGCCCTTACATTGAACACAATGCTATCAATCATTAACCCCTTATTGATAGTAGGGGGGTTCTACCCAATTACAGGCTATTGTATCCAAATAGGAGAAACAACCACACTCCTTCTTAATAGAGTTCCTCTTGATGTAGCTAGAGTGACTGGTAGATGGGCTTCTGATTCCTTTCTAAGATATTGGATATCACTGGAAATCATTGCTCCCATCTATCTAGAAAACTGCACCTTACACCACAAAATACATTTTATCTATCATTGATATTATTACCACTTTACAAACTCTACTCCATTATCTTCTAGTGATACCACTTTACAAATTCTAATCTATTATCTTTCTGTAATACAATATTATTTCTGTTGTAGTTCATTTGCTCCCTATTGATTTGGGCTGCCTTGCAGTGACACTTCTTTTGCCTTCCTGGGAGCCTCCTTTCTGCAGATGCTCAATAGCCCAGCATCCAATAGGGACACACAACTCATTTGATATGCAGAGTGCAGAATATACAAGCTCTTGTTTCCTCTTCCTCAAGTAGTTGTGTGAGTGACCCAGAAGTGACCAAAACTGAAACCTGCTATTATAAACATATCTGCAAGGCCTCTAAAGGACCCCACTCAAATAAGAACTGTACTAGAGATATCACAAAGGGAGATAGAAAAGAGAAGTTATTCTAAATATGTTTGATATAATTACTCTGAAGATAGAACAAAGTTACCTCTGACACTTCTTGAGTGAACTTTGACTGTGCTTTCTTTATCTTCTCTGCCACTTGAAGAACTTAAAAACTCTGGGTCTAGGAAGACTATCTCTAAGCATCCAGAACTATTTCCCATAATTACACCAATCAACATCAATAACCTTACTCTGTATATATCCTCTCACCTGAATCAAGAGTTTGTAGTCTGTTCTGCAAAGTCTGTAAGAAGGATTTTGGCCCTTTAGTGATACTCATCTATCAAATCCAATTTTGTATATGCAAAGTTTCTTTAAGAGAAATGTGATGTGGAGATAGGACTTGAAATTAATCTAAACTTTTTAAGGACCACCTTTTTGACTCTATGCATTGCTTACTGTGTCATGCTGTTCTAAAACCAAAATCTAATAAGCTTTGACTGGTGAATAATCTTTCTGCTAGCAACTATTTTCTTAACTCAATGATTAAATATGATGACATGTCCCATTTCCTATAGATAATATACATCATTTTGGTCTATATATTTTGAAATACAGGAAAATCACCAATAAATGCTTTGTTGTTTGGAAGTCAAATTTCTATAGTACCTACTAGCATATACTGAAGCATCCCCATTGGCAGCTCAAACAAATCGTGAAGATTGATGGACAATACCATGTTAATTGTTGTAATTACTTCAGTGGTTGAGCATCTCTAAATTACTGGAGCTCAGTTAATGGGCTGTGTCTTTGGGTTGCTAACACATCTTATAACATTGAAACCTATTCTGTTTCAATGATGACTTTTTATAGCTATCATTCATGGCAGAAATACAAATAAACCAATCAGGAGAATGGCTTTTGTCACTCTATAGATTGGTCAATTCTTGCTATAACAATTTATCTAGTGCTAGATCAAGATTGATTAGTTGTGTTAAAACAAAATGTTTTTACAAAGCCAATAAAAAGATCTAAGCCACTGACATCACATGCAGTGAATCTGGAGAGACAGAAGTGGTGGTGTACATCTTTCTTCAATTTACTTCTACTAAGATTTTATTCAGGTGAGAAAATATATATCTTAAACTTACTTCCACTAAGATTCTCTCCAGTTCAGAGACTTAGAGATTGAATTCTTTTGTGCAGCCTGCCCACCTCTCCCTTTGTATTTCATTTAGCTATTATTCATGGCAGAAATACAAATAAACTGATCAGGGGAATGGCTTTTGTTGCCCTATGGATTGGTTGATTCTTGCTATAACAATTTACCTAGTGCTAGATCAAGATTTATTGGTGCTTTTGCCATGGCATAAAATGAGGTCATGTGTTCAATCCTGGAGAAGTGAGTCTCCTTTTAACAGTCCTGACTGGCACTGCATATTCTATCATAATTGTACATCCTTAGCCTAACCTACCATTTTACAAATCAATTGATAAATGGCCCTTTTCCATAGTTTATGGATGTCATCATCCTTCTAGCAAGCCTCATCCTCAACCTGATTGTAGAGATGTGTCACAGAGCAAAAGAAGAACCTCATTTGGATCCCCTTTGAGTGACTACAGGTCTTTTTTTGATCTAGAGTCTCTATTATAACATATATAGGCATAAATGTATACAACTGTTGTAGGGCTTCCAAAAGCTAAAAAGAAAGGAAAAAATTCAAGGCATCATTTTACAAAGCCAACATTCTATATTTTCACCTTTTAATTGGCCCTCTTTAATGGCCTATATTCACATTTGGTGTATGTATTCTTGATATTGAGGTCTGCAAATACTTATCAGGGTCTTGTATGCCACAAGTAGACAAGATCAATTTTGCCTGATAGATATCAGTCTAAAATCAATCAAAACTTGGCCAGTATGATTTCTAGCATTTGACAAAAGACTAAATTGTTCCAAATGCAAGCCCTTGACCTTGATGTACTTAAACCTTTTCAACTGCTAGACCTCAGATTCAAAAATATGCCCATCAACTTGAACTCTGTCACAGAGAACATGTTGAAAACCTTAGGTATATGTACCCTTTTGATAAAAGCTATCTGTTTTTCAATATTCCAATGCAGAGGCTATTTGCTAATCTGGGCAACTGCTACTCCAATTATAGAAGAGTTAGTATGAAAAGTCTACCATTGATCAGCCTTTCTCCTTTCCTTGTCTTTGTATTTTTCCACATATATCTAGTTTTAAAAGCTCAAATAACATAGCTTACTATTGAGTTTTGTAGGCTGCCTATGGGGATCTACAATATCCTCCAAGGGCTAACTCTAAATGTAGTATAGCCCTCCAGTCTTAGTTGTTCTCATGAGGGCAGGTAAGAAACTCCACTGTTGCTACATGAAAAACTGCACATACTTACTTCCAATATGTTACAATGCATATACTATAGCATAAGGAAAACTTATTGCAACTCTGTCTGTGATGTTGGTTATTGGTGGGCTATAAGCTGAGATAGTGTTTTATCCTTTAATGAATTAAAATACCATTCATTTCTTCAGGATTTTTGCTGCTGTCTTGATTGCATTGGGTTTGCTCTCACAATACTATGAAATCTGAAAGCATAGAGAGGTTGTTGGTCAGTCTTTCTATTCCTAAGTTTATTTTGATTGACTGACCTTGGTTGGATCTTTTCTCTTGTTTCTTTGACCTGTGTAAGCCAGGTGTGGCTTACAGCAGAACTCATACTGCTACATATATAGCATGCAGCAGCTGAACAGGTACCTATTCAGTTGAGTATAAGCCATGGACCCAAGCACACACATGAGAACCTATACAGCTGGCATCAGTACAATGGTTAATAGAAAACTTAGGCAAGTAATAGCATGTATGCTCACCAATAGAAACAATAAATGAGAACTTTTATAATTCCAAAGCATAGACCTCAATTAATAAGTCAAACATATAATCAAAGTATTCAAATTACAAGTGACACTTATTGTTTGAGTGGCATGAATATACTAATCCCAGCTGAGGATGGGATTATAATCCTGCTAAAATAATACAACCTCAAAAGTCATTTAAATGCTCATATACTAATTTAGAGGCCATATATTGATCTTATACTCATGAAAGCTTACAATGATATCAGCAATACATTCCTATTTAGCAATTAGTTTAAGTATAAAAAACTGAGAATTACCAAAACCTGAGCAGTACTGAAATCCTGCTTCAATCAAACTTCTAGTTGTTGTCACCAACTTATTCCTCACCTGACAGGTTCTCATCATTGGTATCCACTCTCCTATTGGGGCAACAGTATGGGCATAGTTGACTCAAGCTCTCAAGATCCTTGCCTGCATCTTCATTGTCTTCTTTGCTCCTGACTTTCTTCTTTAAGAGGCAAGAGCATAGTTGACTCTGGTCTGTGTAATGTCAATTGTCCATGCAGCCCTTGCAGAGTTGGCCACTGAGTTGATCTTTGGTGTTACTCTCATTGCATTCCTTGAGGCCAGTTTCCTCACATGGCTTGTAGGCATCCTCCTCAGCTCTGTTTCTCTGCAGTCAGACTTGTTGGCATTGTTTGGCAATCCATTTCTCACATTCATTTGCAGCCTTGCATTCCTCAAGTCAGGCTCTCTTGAGGTGGCTGATGTCACTGTTATGATCAGGGATGGTGGGAGGGTTCTTGCATTTAAGACAAAAAATGCCATTATCTCTGTAAAAGTGGTTAGAAAAAATCATTAGAATAATTGTCTATGAAAAAAAAAACTCACTTGTTTCAAAAGGCTAACATATTCTGAGCCCACTTGCTCATTGGTGAATTGAAGAGGCCAGAACATATAAAAGTCTTGAAGAGAAAATAGCCCATCCTGCATGTTCCACTGCAAGACAGAACTCAAGGCATGTTGGGCCTAGAGAAAGGATGAGGATCAGAATTATTTGAGACTCAGATATTTCTTACCTGGCAAGCTGTGTATGTGATCACAGTGGGTGTGATGCTGGAGATCTTGAACTTACTTGCAATTAGGGCCTTCATCATATGTTTCTCAGCCTTGTCAATACTGGATCCAAAAAGCATATGTTGACAGGTCTAAAAAATGATGGTCAGTTACACAAGATAAAAAAATAGGACTGATCATGATAAGGAGGGGACCACAGCAAAGACCTTGAATAATATTGTTTGATTGTTCAGCTGCTTCAGGGTCTGGACAATCCAGAGTGTCATTGTACATGAAGACAGGGAAGTCATGGGCCATAGCCTCAACCTTGCCATCACATACATAGTTTGAGTAGAAATCTGAAATGTATTGCTGTTAGTTTTTGATATGCATAAGAGTTTGACTTACATATCATTGAACAGGGGCTTGATATTATGCAGGGCAGAGCAACAACCCTGTAGAATCATTAGTGAATCTGCAAGCTGACTTTTCATATGGAAGGGGGATTGCAAATTTAGGTATGATCTTCTTCAATGCATTAGTCTGCAATAAGAATGTCAAATCATGTGTAACTTTACACATATTGGCAGTCCATACACTGTTAGCCCTATTCCCAAACTAAAGATAGATTAGAAACAAAATAGGAAATGAATCAAATACATACAATATTGACAAATTTGCATAAAGTGGTCTCATAATAATCCTCATCCTCTAAATTTGAACAAAGCTTTCTAAGAGACTTCTCAAGCTGTGGAGTATAGTTGATGAGGTCATAGAAAGTATGAATGTTAATTTTCTTAGCATTTTTAGTGCCATCTATGCATGATTTAGATGCATATAGCCAGCTATTCATGAAAGAAGAGTGAAAAAAAACAGGCACTCTGGATCTTCTATATCATCTCCAGAGGATTCATCTTCTTCATCACCCAAGGGTAAGGAACTAGGGTGCAATAGTCCCTGCATGAAAATGAGGTGGGGGATATGGAGTGATTGTTTGTAACAATAGTGTTTGATATGTGCAGAGTTGTGGGGGAGTTGATATGCATGACATTACTATCAAATGCTGAACAACAGGTGAGCAAGGAAATAATTCAATAACAAAGTGAGGCACATAATTGATACCCATTGTGGCTTTGATGTATCTGACCTCCCTTCAAAAATAGTCTGCCACTGCATCTAGTTTCACCTTTATGCATAAGATCAAGGTATTGAGTTCTTTACTGAGGATGGCAAGAGCAGCAGGAGATGACATTGATGCTGTACTGTGCAGTGCAGTGGTGGTAGTCATGATGGTTGATGACACAAAAAGTCATGACACTGCATGCCTGATTTGATTAATCTGGTAATATGATTGTCAATGGAAATCACTGATCATTGGCAAAAATCATGTTTGTCAATTCTTCTTGCTGAATTGATAGCCCAAACTTGCCTTGCTGAACCATACAATAGGAGTTATTTCTAGTATCACAGTTTTATCAAAAAAAGAAGAGGATCTAAGTGTTGTATTACATTACAGACTTTTCGGAAAACCTTGTCCACGTGTATTTTTGTGATGAAACAAATTCAAAAATAGATAAAAAATAGAATTAATTCAAAAAATCATTATAAGCAATACAATTGCTCCTAGGCATGCATTGAGGTCTCTGATTGCTTCAAAATACCTCAGGAAGACTCCTACAATGATCCTCCAGAATCCCCATCCTGTTCCAACTCAAAATCTGATGACAACAACCACCTTTGGCAGCATGGTGACAAACCAAACAAAGGCAGCAAAGTCAAAGGCTCTACTCATCTAGAGTCATGAAAGCAAGCCTGTGTATCATTCCTTAATGATGGATGCCCAGGAAGTGGAAGCTGAGAGTGAGAGTAAGCTGGCTATTCATTGTGAGTGATGAACATATAGGGCCTTTTGATTGACATACCTCTGACGTGGGTATTCCTCTGAACAGGTGATGCTACTGTGATGCTGTGTTGGCAAAGTCCAAAAGCTTGACAATTTGACTTCCTTCCAGGGGATCTGCTGATAGGAAACTGGTCAGCAAGAGAACACGTAGCCTGACCATGATGCCCACACATACTTTAAAATCTGATAGCAGCAATGACCCAAGCAAACAGGAAAAGAACAAG